>JAPMLY010001065.1:0-45000 GCA_026401115.1 Tetraselmis chui | reverse complement strand
GCCGGACCCTGGCTCTCTGGATAGAGGGCCTGTTCAGCTCGCTGGAGGTAATACCAGTGGCAGAACTGTGGCAGGAACCTGGAGAAAACAGGCCTCATGGTCCCATGTCGGCCAGCTGGCGTACTGCTGCTCGTGCGGCGCTCGTCAACACTGGCCTGACTCGAAAGGTGATAAATGACAATGGCAGCGGCATCGCTGGTGCGAAGCGTGTCATGAGCGCACTGCTGGGGCGGTGCATGCCACACGAGGATACCATCGGCAAAAAGAATGATGGGTATCGGAGCGTAGCAGTTGCTATGAGCATCCATTTGGGTCGTCTGATATCGCCGCAACGGGCTTCGGCCTGCTTTGGTCGTATCCACAATCAGAGCTACGGGCTCACAGAATACGGCGAGGGCCTGCTTCGGAGGTGTGGAAATAAGACGTGGCCGCCTGTCCCAGAGGGCGCTGCCCAGTTTTTGAATCCGCCGGCGCCGGGAACGAGCACTGCTGCTCGTCAATTGACCCAGCCGTTCTCTCCAAGCGAGACTACTGCTAACCATCCTGCTGTGCGTACTACGACGAATGATGAAACTGGGCGTATTATTCTACCTCAGGCGGAAGCCGTCGCCCCAGCACGAGTAGGCGAATCTGCCCCGCCGGGCCCAGCTCGCCAGACACCGTCTTTCAGCGACAACAGCGAGGATGAGCAGATTTGTCCTGAAGGAGAATTTTTAAATCTGTCTTGGCATGCCAGGCCGCAACATATGGTCTCTGGCAATTCCTTTCAAGCGCAGCCGGGGGCGTCGTCGCGCCGCCGTGACTGGTCGACAATGGCGATGACGACGACGACGACGACGACCTATCAGCTTTCCCCCAGAACTGTTTTAACTCGCGTATCGCCAGGATTACAGACAAGAAGAGGTAACACCGTCACTCCAGGTCTTCCCAATGACCGCTCAGTACTCGAGCTAGAAAGACCGTCAGTACCATTACCATGGCCCACTGATTTTGACACTGATGCGCCTCATCAGCACAATGGGCAAAGAAGTGCACATAATGGTACCAGTGATAACCTGTTGAGACCGCTCAGCACCACAGCCGCTCTGTCAATGGAGTGGCCAGATGTGGTATTGCGAGACTCTCCTTCAGAGTTTCTTCCGAACCAAAGCGCTCCTGATTCTTGATTTGATGTGGGAGTGTTATAGCCGACGCCGTGCCTGCCTCGTCCACGATCGAGGGAATTTTCTTGGAGATGAAGGATAGTCCGGTGGCGTCCGGGTAGCTCGAAGCAGCACGACGATATGTTGGGGACTGTATTTCCTGTCATTCCATCCAATTTGCCTTGAGAAACATCAGCACCTCAGCATCGAACCTTGCAGTACCTTTCTGTGGGTTAATCAATCAACTAATCTCAGTAGGCAGCACGTTCACATATACGTTTGTTCGATTCCAACTTATAACACTACGCAAAAGCAATCAAAACAAAGCGGTGAGAAGACGTCCGTTGTTGAGAAAAGATTAACAAGTGAATTAATTAAAGCGTCATTTACTCACTTCCCCTTATGGCATTTAGGAAGTAAACGAGACGTCAAATGATGTCCATGTCGCCTTGCACGACCTCAGGCCGGCACGACTCCCAAATTTTGCGAGTAACTCAGGGGACAAGTATAATTGATGCACACTTGTTGCGAGTCAAGCGTCATTATGCAGCCCATTGGCTCTCTCGGGCCCTCTAGGGGGGGTGTCAATTTCTTACGTTTTATCCTTTTACGTGTCTGTGTGGGGGGTGGAAGTGTGGGTGTGTGTTCCATCCCGCTTGCGTGCGCATGTGTGCGTATATGTGTGTGTGTGTGTGTGCATGTGTGTGTGTGTGTGAGAGTGTGTATGCGTGCGTGTGTGTGTGTGCGTGTGTGTGTGTGTGTGTGCTCGACAATAAGTATTTGACAATGCAAAATCAAAACACAGACTTTCAGGCACAACTGCGGAAATCCAGAAAAGCATTTACAAAATGTACTGATTAATGGGACCGGTCGTTGTCTCTCAGCTGCCCGTTTTACTAACATCTAGGGCTTACGCATAGAGTTAGGCCAAGTACTCATCGACTATACACACTAAGCGACATATATATCTCCAATGTGTGCCACTGCTCTTCGCGGGTTGTATAATTGAAACACCTTTCACCCCCGCCTCAGCAATTACCGGAAAATGTGACTTAATTAATTAAAACATAGGTAGCTACATTTGTCTTAGCTTCCCTTAGACGTGCTTTTAATTCCATTACCCTCTTGTCACTCTTGCCCTCTTGATTCCCCCCCACCCTTTTTCCTTGTCCACATTCCTAAAGTGTTTCTTGTAATCATATCCATTTATCTTATACATGAACATTGTTATTTCGCTAGTCTCCACGATCCGCGGCCTTTTCTTTGTCGCTTGGGGGTGCTGGCCAGCCCGTGCTGGTCAACGTGAACGTCGACATGGATATTGCACGTATCGAAACGGGCCTACCTGATCTATGTTTTTGTGCAACTTCAATCGGGCTAGAGCTTCGAAGAAAGGCATGCGAAAAAATCCATCGCTCATGTATTCGACGGCCCCGTTCACCCGCCCCACAGTCCGCCTCCCGAACACATAATGTTCATGTCAACGCAACGATCCTTGTGGCATAGGCTCCCGCTAATCTCCCCCCCCCTTCGCGGGTTGGGAAGGTAAGCCATGGCGTGAAACAAATTTCAGCCGGCGCTTCTGCCTCGGTGCCGGAATATTTCTTGTGTCCATGTTCCGTTGCTGCATGTGTGCAACACCTATGTGGCTATGTGATCGAGCTGGTTCCGCCCGTACACTCCCTCGGTGGTTAACGCCAACATGGGGCCTCCTTCGTAAGCGATGTGCCGTCACGACAATCTTGAGCACACCCCTTTAGGCACTCATCTCGACGGTGGGTATCGACTAGGGGCAGGATTGATCGAAGCAAGTGTCAAGCGCCGTCCACCAAAGCTAATGGATACGGAAATAATAGCCGAAAATCTCCTCATATGGCTTTTCCGGCGGGGCCAGATCGTGAAGCTCGCCACCGCTAGATCATGTCACTCCCCCGGCTGCGACCTTCCGCTTGTATGCTTATGTCGTATCTCGCCCCCCATGGAAAGGTCAACATCTTCAATATTTTCCCGCGGGCAGTGAGCGTCTTGTCATGGCGCTGCTTCTCGGCTATCCGCCGCAAGCTCTAACGTGCGCCTTCCGCCGCATCTCCGCACATACCCTCCTTGCCGCCAAATACGCTTCAGATATTTGTCCAACTCGTCGAGTAAGAAAGCATTCAAGGGGTACCATGTCTTGAAAACTAATATCAGACGACCCGAGCGGGATATCTCGGCGTCGATGAGTACATTTTGTTTCCGAAGCCCTTCGTAGTTCGTACATGGCTTCCCCGGCATGTATTGATCCCGTGGAACACAGATGTCGGCCAAAGCAGCCTAGAGCCCTACCGTGCAATGCATGAGAAAGTTGCACGAGAAGCATCACCTACCGTAAGGATGGGGTTGAGTGGCGACGTGGATGCGAGGCGGTTTGCGAGGCGATGATGCGAGGCGCACCGCACCGTACAAGCAAAGACGTTGGTCATTGAGAGAAAATGAAGATGCGAACAAAGGAAAACGTCATTTACTCACTTTTCATTGTGTCAGTCAAAGTTGAGGGGGCGATAAGGAATGCTTACACTTGGTGAGTGACACTGCATGTCACCTCACCCTGAACACGTGCCTAGCACTTGCCTATCACATGATATGTACTGATCTTGTGGTGAGCACACGCCAACGTATATTCAGAGCCTTTAGATTATATCTAACGCTCATTAAGTTCCCACTATCATAAACATAATCCACTCTATTGCTGATTAGCTTATCATCTCGTAGTGCTGAGTCACAGCCGTACTATCACGATGCTACTCGACCAACATTGTTGTGTAGCAACTTGATTACCACACAAAACTATATCTCGCAACACTCCCCCTTGCTACGCACGCAAGCCCATGATGGCATTGCACAACTTGCTGTGCCTTGCACTCACTAAAGGCTTGGTTAGCACATCAGCAAGCATGTTCTCCGTCGCTCAATACTGTACCTCGATGTCTCCGCTCTCCACCTTCCCCCAACAAAAGTGGTACCTCACGTCCATGTGCTTGCTGCGTCCGATCGTCATGCTATTCATGCTGAGTGCGATACAACTCTGATTGTCCTCGTGAATGGTGATGGCAGACCCGGAGTCGTAGTGAAACTCGTGGAGCAGTTGCTTCAAAAACACCGCCTCCTGAGTGGCCACAATCAGCGCCATATACTCTGCCTCCGCTGTCGACAGCGCCACTGTTTGTTGCCTTGACTTTTCCAACTCACCGCTGCACCGTTGAGCATGAATACATACCTCGTGCGAGAGCGCCGCTCGCCAATATCACTCGCGTAGTCAGAATCTGACCATCCTACCACCTTAGATGAAGGTGCGCCACCGTACATCAACAACGAATCTGCGGTCCCTTTGAGGTAGCGAAGCACCCTCTTGGCTTGCTCCCAATGTGGCTGAGAGGATTCGGACATGTACCTACTAAGGTGGCTAACATCCATGGTGATGTCGGGCCGTGTGCTTACGGAAGCGTAGAACAAGCTACCGATCAAGCTTTGGTACGGCACTTGACCGGGAGGCAGCTTGATGTCGACGTCTCCACACAATTGCTCAAAGAATCGACCGCCATAGGTGAACCCACTGGCTTGCAGTCCGTCATGTTGAAGCGCTCCAGCATATCTAAGACGTATTGATGTTGCTATCCAATCCTGATGATGCGGTTGCCACGATCACGCTCGACTGTCATGCCAAGCAACCAAGGTCTTGCACGTTGAACTTTTCGCCGAAAGCCGACTTGAACCCAACGATGAAGCTACCCGCTGGTCCGACGATGATGTTGTCGTCCACGTACAACGCCACGACTTAAAGCTCACCCTCCTTGATGAAGACGTAAACGCCTCGATCTACCTTGGATTGGCTGAAGCCATACTCCTCTAGACATGCTGTGATTGTCTTATTCTAGTTCCTAGGAGCTTGCTTGAGGCCATACAATGATTTCTTCAGCAAGCACACTCGTCCCTCTCCATTGATGTCGGTGTGACGGAATCCTTTCGGCTGCCTCATGTAGATTTCCTCCTCGATATTGTCCGCCATGAATGCCGTCACCACATCAAGCTGCTCCACCTCCCAATCATTATAAGCAGCAAGCGCGAGCAATGTCCGAATAGAAATCACCCTCACTGTGGGAACGAAGGTCTCGTTATTGTCCACACCATGCTACTGAGTAAAGCTCCCGAGCCACAAGTCTTGCTTTGTACCTTGCAATCTGCCCATTGATATCGGGCTTCAGGTTAAACACCCACTTGAAATCCATGACTTACGGCCGGCAGGACAAAGGACCAATGTCCAGGTTTTCCGAAACACAAGTGAGTCGTACTCGCCCAGATACCCGCAAACGGTTGCAACTATCGCAAGTAAAGCGCTTGCCGCTTGTTCAGCCCGCTCTTCGGTTACTTGAGCAGATTTCGCATTGTGTCGTGGTATGTTACGACAAGGAACTTAGAGTACCCTTCAAGGTAACACCTTCAATGCTTAACCGGCCAAAGGCTCCAAATCGTAAGCAAAGCACGTGCTGCCGTGCTCACATGGATTCAGCTTACGCGCAACAAGATACTGGTAGTTGAAGACCTCCTCCTTGGTCTTACAACAAGACTATTGCAATTCAAATTGTCGAAGTATGCGTAGCTACGGTGAACTTCGCGTCCGAGCTGACCTCCGGAAGGATTAGGCATGGCGCGGAAATGAGACGTAATTTGCGAGTCTCAAAGGCTTCCAAACTAGTAGGCGTCAGCGTGACCTTTTGTGGCTGGGACTTCCGCAGTATGTCCGTCAATGGTGCCGTAAGGTCGCTGAAATGATGGATTAACTTGGCATAGAAGTTCCGGAATTGCACAAAACCCCGAACTTCCTTGTGCGTCGTAGGCACTGGCGTCTCGTACGGCTTCGACTGTCTTTGTCGAAACTGAAATTTCACTAGCTGACACAGTTAAGCCCAAGTACTGCATCTCTTGAAGACCGAAGAAACAAGTGTTTAAGGCGCACCTTCAAGCACTTCTCGTTGAAGCGTTGTAGCTCAAGACGCAGGTGCTCCGGAAACTTGTGTACTTAACTAACTTGTGCAAAAAGTCGCGCATGATGTCATACATCATTCGCTGAAACGTAGATGGCGCATTGCATAGTCCGAACGGCATGGCGACCCACTCCATCAAGCCACGATGTGTATGTAACGCTGTCTTGTGACGTCCTCCTCACGCACTCGAACTTGCCAAAAGCAAGACGCGAGGTCAATATGAGTTTTTTCTTTTTAGCTTTTAATTCACTTCCTTTAGCTCATCGAGGGTGTCGTCCACACGCGGAAGCGGGTGGGTGTCCTTATGCGCGACCTCGCTAAGTCCACGCTAGTCAATACAGAGTCGAAGCGAGTCATAACCCTTTCGTACAAAAAAGGATTGGCGAGCCGAACTCGGGCGAGTCAAGCCAACCTCCACTACTTCTTTGAGGTGTCGATGAAGCTCAGCGCACTCCCTAAGTGAAAATCTGAAAAGACGCTGACGTTTAATCGGGGTATTAGTCTCAATTTGATTATCCCAATGTCGGCTTACATTTGGTAAATTGATTGGCGGCAATAAATCCGGGAAGTCATCGTAAATTATCTACCGCAAGTGTTCACGTTGTTCGGAAGTAAGCTCCTCTCTAGTGTGAAATTCCGGCGGATGTTCCGCTGTTGGTGAGACGCGGATCATGTAAAAGTCAGCATTACGTCCTTTGCTACGGCACGTCTTGCACATGAGCTTTTGAGCCTTGCCAGATGACATTAGTAGACACTCAAGGCGTCGATCCTCGATCTTAGTCTCCAGTGATGTTCCGTCCATCGAGGTAAAAATACGCGTCGTGACGAAATATAAAGAGGCTTGTTCATCGTCCAACCATGGTAAATCGAGTAACACATCAACAACGCGTTCATCACGCAAGACGTAAAAAGTACGTTGAAACTCTTGACGAGCCATCTCAAAGGCAATGTCACATATTGTGAAAGACGTCACACGTTGACCGTTGGCAAGTCGAACTAGAGTCTTGGTCTTAGACTTACGAGTCAATAGAGAAAAACGTCTTACGAAGTGTTTTGACACGAAGTCAAGAGTCGTAGCGCAGTCGACTAATCAAGAAATTAGCTATCCGCCATTAGGAGCTTTCACGTCTAGCTCGATTCGAATCAGCGGGCGAGCTTCGGTGAGGTCCGTCAACATGGCTATAGCTTCCGAGGGAAAATGTCTTGGTGTAGCGATGGACTCCACATGGTCGTCTGGTGGTACATGTACCGAGGTGGGTTCATCGAAAAATGTAGTCGGGGCTGGATCGCAAAAGGCACAATCAGCGTCAACTAATCACATATGAACAAGCCACGGAGCTAGGGAACTACCTCCTGTTGGGTCGGATCGTCATGCGACACGCGATTTGATAGATGTCTCCTCGCTGGGAATTCTTGGAGTGAGGTCATTGAAGTTAGTCCACTTTGGAATAACAAACACAATCATCGCAAATGTCGGATTTGTACGCCTACAACTCTCGAAATGAGGACCGATTTGTTCCGCCAACTCCCACGGTGGAGTGATGAACACTCGTTCCCCACTCAAGTCTCTCTCTAGGAAAAAGTCACACGGCGAGCAGTGAGATAAGTCACCGTGCGAGTTAAGACCCTCGTCATCAGCGCAGCCTTCCAACGTGAAGTTCAATCGTGCGTGCAAAGGTCCGAAAATAGAGTCCACAAGCTTCAAATCAATTGAACATCTGGTTGTTACAAGCCTACGACTGTCTCTCTGCTTGATTTGACGACGACGACGACATGCTACTAGTTTAGCAGGTGTCACAAGTATAGTCGATGGAGGTGTTGAATGCGACTCGACCGCCTCCGTCGCTAACAATGTCTGAGGACGATAAGCATATGTAGCATGCCGCTCCTGTTCACCCGATGAGCAGCCATGCCACCATCATTTCTGCTTGGTTGGTCCGTCGACCGCCTCCTTGCCCTTTAGCTCGGGGCATTGGAAGACACGGTGTCCCTTCTTGTGGCACTTTAAGCAAAATACTTCCTCATGGTGTCGCTTGCGCTCCTGAGGGGTTAAAGCTCAAACGATGGCGTTGAAGTCAATTCGGCCATTGTTTGGAGAAGTTCGGCCACGGTCTCCATGTCCACCTCCGCGTCCATGACCTCGACCAGACCCCCTCCCTTCGCCTCGTTGCCAACGTTTAGATGCCTCGACTATGGGATTGTGGTTAGGTCGCTTTCTCGTAGGTTGTCCTCTTCCAAGATTCTTAGATGGGGTTTGTTCGGACCTAGCACGACCCGAGTACGGCGAATCAGTCACGAGATCATTTAGGAAATTTTGCAGCTCCACCAAGGGCATGTACTCATGTAGTGACCCTTTTGCTGAGAACAAAGAGACTTGGCATGAGTTTAAAGTTGAAAATTAACCATTCCATTAATGAACCGAATGCACTGACGGTAATCCGTAAGAGGTTGTCGGGAACTCCGTAAACAGTCGTTGAACAAGTGGGTGTAGCTACCGCAACTCCTGGATCCTTGCGTAAGTCCTAGCATGGCGTGACTGCGTCATCCCACGTGATAGGTAGCAGAGACGCATTACAAATTTCAGCCACTAAAGAGTCGAAAGAGTTTGAAATTGAAGCATGTTGCTTAGGTTAAGCCACCAATTATACATGGGTCAATATAATTGAGACGTAACCCACACATCAATAGTATACGAGTCGGCGTTAATCCCTAGCATGACGAAGCGTTGAGGTTGCATCCCTAGCCAGTCCTCAAGCATGCGTGCGTCTTGGTTGGATTGGTAGGGGCCGTGAATTGTAGCTTTACGCTGCGACTCAATACGAGTTACGCTCAAACCTGCAAAGTTGGTTGTAGGGGGGAATTCCCATGCGTAAGTCAGTGGACAACTCCCCACATAGATTATTGATATACCCCTGGATGAACATCCACACATGGTTATAGTCGGCATATGTAAAACGGGTGAAAAAAAAGAGCTGCCTCGGTAACGACGTGACATCGTGAGCAAGAAGTTGTTTAGAGATCACAACGCCTCGAAAAGTCTCCCACGGAGCCACGTAACCAAAGTGAATTAACTCATACCCACTGATAAACCGAAAGTAACCAAATCTTAGACGGCGTAAGTGAAAGACCGTCAATGTCAATCGATTTTAAAACGACGTAAGTACCATGAGGATTATGGGCTCGAGCAGCTTGCTCGGCCTTAGCTTGGGTTCGTAAGTTAGATATCACGTTATGTACCGGAACAGATGCCGAGACGACGTAAAGAAGATGACGCTTCCCTTCACGTAACGGCACTCGAACAGAATTGTTACTCAACAATGTAGGATCGCCGACGGTAAGAGAAAGGCAGATTCCTCGAACAATTCGCGAACGACAGCATCGACAAGCAGCTTCGTTAGGCAAAATAGAGCCAAGTTTTATTGATACGGGCTCACGCTATAAAATGAATTTAATGTCAAAGGCTTTGGAACCTCCGACATGCAGTACGACCACAACCTACTTAACATGCTCAAGAGAAGCCATCTTTAATCAATCAGTCAGCGTCGAGCGAATCAAGCAACAACGAAAGCGTGTGTCGACCAAAGACCTCCGAAACAAGTGTAGCACTTTGCCTTTTGAGAGCTCACTGCTGACACAAATATGTTATGCTTTGCTTGCTGCTATAGCTACTGCGGGTGGAAGTGCAAATGGAGGGAGAAATGAGAAGATGCTTTATTGCCAGTAATGTCTCACAACATATTGTAATCGAACGAAAGAATTGTTAAAAGGTCATGTCACCTCCCTCTATTGCACTAGGCTTCAATAGGTTTCACATAGCTAGCTTGCACATGCTCTCGCTTGGTCCTCGTGCCATGTGCTAGGGCTCTCTAGCAGTTGCAAACATACAAGCGAAGCGGCTCGTCTGCATTGGGAATCTCGTCCAACGCGTCGTCCAGCTATTTCGATTAACTGTGAGTACATGTACACACCGGGAGGTACGGGTGCTACAGTACGCATCAACGCCCTTAGCTAAATTGCAAGAGTGACGTACCCCCGTTGTACGTCCTTCCGATGGAAAAGCATGGATCGAATTAGTAACGAGTACCTTTACAATGTCATGCAATGAATTTTTGCAGTGTTGCAAGACTACACTCGTCACACAATGGCGCCATTCATTTTGCAGGAAATGGGAGTTTTTCCTAGTTATGGCGCCAAGCCCTCCCTCATTGCTTTCTTTGTAGTTCATGTATCGTACTATCGAAATGTTTTGCTCATCTCTGAGATGGGCCTTGCTCCTTCTCGCTTTACTCGAATGGGCTGACGCCCGGACGGGTAGGGCAGACCTTTCTTGATCGATGTTGGGAATGCATTCATGTTTGTTTGCATGTTATTAGGAGGTTTTTAGTTGGTGAAACTCCAACAATAGGGCGCCCGTCGGCGGCGGAGCGGCGGCGGCCCCGGAGGGGGGTGCGCTCGCAGACCCGTCCGTTACTACCTCTACCTTCACGCGGTGGGCACTAGTAACCTTGTAGCTGTCAGAAGCTGTCGGGATCACAAGCGATCAGAAGCTGTCGGGAAGCAATTGTACGGAGGATTTTGGAAGTCATAATATCCGTACACCGGCACTAAGATCTCCCGCTCGGCATGTCCAATATGAGTTTTCGCGACTAAGTAATCTCAGATACTCTCATGATAAGGAGGCGGGGCATAATCTGTGAAACACCTTTTGGCGCAGAGGGTACTGTTGAGCCGTGCTTACACGTTCAATATGGAAGGTAACTAACGCAAACGTAGTTACAACCACAGTCACACAAATAGGACAGTCGCAGAGACAACCAACCCAAGGCGTGGTGTCGGGACAAAGAAAGTGAGGAGTTGTAGCCTAGCGAGAGCTTTGTACCGATGCAAACAGAGTATTGGCATGTCCGATCTAGACATGTACTAATCACATCTAGAATAGCTTACAATATATGTCTGCAACTAATAACTAGAAGGTTTTATTTACAACACTCCCCCTAGAGGTAGCTACGGGATGAAGCGTTGCATTGGATCGGTTCCTCCCAGGATTGCACTTCGATGTCGTGTGAGTACATGTCGTGGTAGTGGCTTGGTGAACATGTTAGCCACCATTTGGTCCGTGGAGAGATACCTGGACTTGATTGTCCCACATGGTCCTTATGGAAGTGCCACTTTATACCGATGGGTTTAGTCTTCTCGTTGACCAAGGAATTTTGGGAGTACGCGATGGCGCTTTGGTTGTCCTCCTAGATGGTGGTTTTTCCGATGATGGGGGCGTTGAAGATCTCCCTCATAAGTTGGCGGAGGTGGAGTCCCACCTTGGTGGCGTCCGCCGGAGAGTAGTATTCAGCCTCACAAGTGGATTGGGCGACGCAAGTTTGTTGCTTGGACTTGTAGCTGACGGGTCCGCGGCCGAGTGTAAACACTTAGACCGAACGCGACTTGAGTGTGATGTTGTCGTTGGCCATGTCAGCGTTTGCAAAGCATGTAAGTTGAAGATTGTGGTCCGCACTCCCCCTACCCTAACGTCAAGCGCAGATCAATAGTACCTTGGAGGTAGCGAAGTACCTTTTTCAAGGCTTGTACGTGAGCCTCCGTGGGATGTGCCAGGGCGGAGCCAAGTATGCTCAACGCCGTAGTAACATATAGACGCGTGCAGACTGCCGCACACTGAAGGCTGCCGAGGAGGCTGGGGTAGACGTCTTTAGCCACTCATGTAGCGGGAGGGGAGTCCAGGTGTGCGAGGCCGGACATGAAGCCATGGTCCATAGGAAAGGACGAGGGCTTACAATCGTCATGCCGTACTTGGCGAGGAAATCGCGTATGTATTTGAACAGGTCCGGAGAGATAGTGCGGGCCGATCGGTCGCGCGTAATGTGCATGCCGAGGAGTTGGGAGAGGTCACCCAAGTCCTTGATTTTGAATATTGCACCTAGTCGAGCTTTGAACGATGTGAGCGAAGTAGCATCATTGCATGCGGCGGGAATGTCGTCAAAGTAGAGGGCGATCATGGCGAAAATGTAACCGGCGCGGAATATGTAGATGCATGGGTCCGAGATACATTGTTTCCACCCGTGTTCGACAAGCCTGGGATGCAATAGCATGTTGAACTCGCGAGGGGACTATTTCAGTCCGTAGATGCAGCGTTTGAGATGACACAACTTAGACGTGCCATCCGAGAAGCCGAGTGGTTGGCGGATGTACTCGTCTTCTTTGACGGGACTCACGGGAGCGTAAAGGAACGCAATGTCGATATATCAGACTGACAAAGTTCAAGGTCGCGTGCGACCGCTATGGCGAGGAAGAGTCAGAGACTGTCCATGCAAATAACCGGGGAGAATGTTGCCGCATAGTCGAGGCTGCGCGTTGGCTGCAACCTTTGGTGACGACTTGGGATTTGAAGCGGGAGACGTCACCCACTGTGTCGGACTTCAAATTTTAGATCCACATGTTATTGACGACCACTCGGTCGGGGGAAAGATCGACGAGGTCCCACGTGCCGTTGTCCCTTAGGGAGGAGTACTCATGCTACATCGCGGCTTGCCATTCGGGTGCATGGGCGCTGTAGAAGGCAGCCCGTTACGATTTCGGTTCAATACAGTCTCTGGCCAAAAGGAGAGCAATGGCGTCAGGTGTTGCGCCCGCTGGAAGGTGATGTGGTCTATTATTCAAGCTGGGCACGGAGGGTTGTTCGAAAATGTCCTCTGTGGTCTTTCCCTTTTCAAGGTCACAACGCGCCGTGATGTGACAAATACAGTCATGC
The DNA here is from genome assembly GCA_026401115.1 of Tetraselmis chui. Taxonomy (NCBI): domain Eukaryota; kingdom Viridiplantae; phylum Chlorophyta; class Chlorodendrophyceae; order Chlorodendrales; family Chlorodendraceae; genus Tetraselmis; species Tetraselmis chui. The sequence continues at coordinate 32,077 of JAPMLY010001065.1, read as the reverse complement.
AACGGTACATTGCAAGACATTGTACATGTACTCGTTACTAATTCCAATTCGTGCTTTTCCAACGGACGGACGTACAAACGTGGGTACGTCGATACTGCAATATTCATAAGGGTACTGATGCATACTATACAACCAATACCTCCCGGTACGTACAAATACGCACAGTTAATCTAACTAGCCAAATGACACGCCTAAGCGAGTTCTCCGATGCAGAAGGAGCCGCGTCGTGAATCTCAATGCTAGACGGGCCGCGTCTCTGGACAGATGACGACGGTTAGACAGCCCTAACGCCTGACACGTAAGCGAAGCAAGCAGGCGTAAGCTATTTGGGCATAAAGCTATTTAAGCCCTGTGCAGTAGAGGGAGGTGACAGAACCATTTAACAATTCCATTGTTCACTTACAACATATACTGCTAAAGTACAAGCAGCTAAACATCCTCTCAACATCATCTCTCGACAACATCATCTTGCCATCTTGCAACGACAGAACTAGACAGATTAGAACTGATTTGTGCTAGCGTTTAGCTTGAGGAGGCTAACCGTCACAGTGACAAGGACCGGAGGGTACTCGGACATGTGTGCCACAAGTTCCCCGTAGCGAATGGGGTGAGACATGAGGCGGGATGGGCGGTCGGCCTCATGTGGGGAATGGGTGACGGAGGTCGGAACTGTGTCAAGGGGAAGGGGATGGGACTTGGGTGAGTTGTCCTCGGGGTCGTCGGCGTCTCATGCGTATGCGATCACCGAGTCAATGGGTTAGCGTGCGCCGGAGCATGATGTGTTTTCTTGAGAAACAAAATGGACGGACGTCGTGATGCGGCGGGTCGCGGAGTTGTAGACGCGGTACCATGGGCAGTCATGCGGGTAGCCAACCATGACGTTAATAAACGCGTTTTCGCCGAGTTTCCGAGGTTGCATGTTGGGCACTTTGGCGAAGACAATGCACCCGAAGACGCGGAATTTAAAGGCGTCAGGGGTGTCGACGTGAGTAGGGTGAGTGGAACGCCACCGGAGAGACCAACAGTGCGGCTGTAGGTACGGTTGCGGAGGTAGACAACATTGTTGACAGCGCACGACCACATGAAATTTGGGACATACATGATGTGTAACATCGCGGATGCGATGTCCCGGAGTGTCCGCCAAAGGCGTTCCGCTTTGCCTAGCATGTGATGAGCATAAGGTGCCGAGAATTGTACACCGACAATATGTACACCGACAAAGCGAGCACACACTTGATGTGTAACAAGAGCCTCAAAGGCAGCGTTTTAGTCAAATTTAATGACATGGGCGAAAGTGCAAGACGAGGAGTGATGGCGTGCATGCATGTGGCGGATCTCTAGCGGGATGCACTCGAGTTCCGAGCATGTGTTGTCTTTCGACTTCAAGAACCGTACCCACATGAAATATGTGTGGTGGTCGATAACGAGTAGGCAGTAGCGGAAGCCATGTGGGGATGGGACATTCACTTGGCCCCATATGTCTGAGGATAGGTTCATCAGGGGACGTAATGGTTGTGTGCAAGTATTGTGGCTGTGGGGTGCAACAATGGCCTTGTAGAGCAAATATGAATCGCAAGAAACAATTTCAACATAGTTTGCTAACGCCGGGGTAATCGGGACATCGTGGGTATGATGAACGTGAATGCTTTGCATGTTGAGGTGTCCGAACCGGCGGTGCTGTTAGATTTGGGAACGGGTAGTTACACAGATGTCGTGCCGACCCCACAGGGGGGCCGGCTGTGGTGACTAGAGAAGTGAGAGGAGAGAGATGGCGGCCGGCGAAGGCACCGGCAGGGCCGGCCGACCGCCACTAATAGGGAATAGAGTACCGCTAATAGTATAACACTAAGTACTAGAATGACGAATAGCTACCTTGTACATAAATACTAGGCAACGGGATGCTAGTGCTAACACCCCCCCTCAAGGTAGCCGAGGTTTTGACGTCATCCTAGCTTGCGTCGAGGAAGGTGCCATCTTGGCCGAAGGTGTAGTGCTTGTATCGTATGTCTCAAGCCGGGTAGGTGTAGCGACATGCGCTCACAAGAACGTGCCGCTACCGGTGAGTTACCGATAAGAAGCGGTTCCAAATGTACTGTGTTATGTACTATTCTGACATGTAGCGGGGAAAACTGTCCACGGGCGAATTAGCCGACGCATGAGAGCGACCGGCGAGGAAGAAGCAAAGCCAACAAGGTCGTTAGAAGCGTGTAGGCACGCACAAGCATAGACGGGCGCTCGTGTTGACTCCCCCCTTTTGCCGTGGGAAAGTTAAGCTCCTCGGAAAGTTAGGTGAGCGTTACCGTGTTGCCTCGGGTGTTGCGAGACATGGTTTTGTGTGATAATCAAGTTGCTACACAGCAATGTTGGTCAAGTAGCATCGTGATAGTACGGCTGTGACTCAGCACTATAAGATGATAAGCCACTCAACAATAGAGAGGATTAGGTCGCTGATGGTGGCAAGTTGCTGAGCGTTAGATATCATCTAAAGGCTCAGAATATATGTTGGAGTGCGCTCACCACAAGGTGAGTGCGTGTACTGTGATAGGCAAGTGCTAGGCACTTGCTGAGGGTGAGTTGACATGCAGTGTCACTCACCGAGTGTAAGCATTCCTTATTGCCCCCTCAACTTTGACAGGTTATGGGCCCTCTAGCTGCTAGTCGTTGGAGTCATCTGTCTTGACTGGAACCTAGAGCTTGCTTCTCGAAGAGTGGTAGACCTTTGTGGTGTCGCACGATACGTGAGGTGCGGCTGGCGCACAAAGTGGCTGGCTCTTGCTTGTGTTTGTAGCTTTACTTCGATACCCGGCTGGTACCGACTTGTTTGTGTCGCTTGGAGCCGGCTTCAACCCCCGAACGCCGACTCGTGTGACATGAAGATCGGCTTGCTTTTCTTTGTTATAGCTTGGCGCTTTCTGGAATTTTATTCGCTTCTGGAGCTTGTCACCCGCCAGTTTCTTTTCTCGTGAAAGCCGATAGTGGTCCGGCTGAATTTTGGGAAAGGCATCTTACCACAAGTGTACTAGCACTCCTGTACGACGTCACTTGACCGACCTTTTGAGACTCGTTTCTGATTGCCTTGGCTGTATAGACTCCGGGAGTACAATTGCGTCTTCGGTCAGCCCATTGTCGTTTCCTTTTCTGAGCCGTGTTGCCCGCCTCTTCAACGGTACTTGGTGCTTTTTTTGTTGGCATTATTCCTGATTTTCTGGTTCTCTTGCGAGCGCATCCGACGTACCTGATATGGGCTCCGTGAAACTACCCAAATTCAGTGGGGAGAGACGAGATTTTGACGTGTGGAAGAAACGTTTTCGTGCATTTGGCTTGATGCAAAAGTGGGCTCTTGCTTTGTCGTCGGATGGTGTTACTTCCTCTCAACAACAAGTCGACATGTACTCCACATTGATTCTTGCGCTGCCGGAGGACGACCTTTCCATTATCGAGAATGTTAGCGAGGATGACAAGACCTGCGGCCACACTGCCTGGACTGCGTTAGTCAATCATTATGAGGACGATGGTATTTACCGGTGTACGGAACTATTGTAGGACTTGGAGACGCCGCAAGCGGACGGCGAGAGCGGCATTCAATATCTGAACCGGTTAGTTCGACTGCAACGACAGCTTGCCCGAGTTGGGGACGTCGTCCACGACCGGCGTATCATCATGCACTTGGTGAAGGGTTTGCGCAGCGAATACCACTCCATCACCGACACGTGGTACGTACACGACCTCAGCATGGATACCGTCAAGCGTGATCTTCGTCAAAAGGGCATGCGCATCGAGAGTCGTGCGCAATCACATTCAACGGAGCCCCCAACGCCTACGGCTTTTGCAGCGTCTCATGATGACTCAACGACTGAACTTTTGAAGCGGCAAGTCTCCGAGCTCCAAGACCAACTGAAATCTCTTCAAGGAGCTGCGACTACTCGTCGTACCTCATATGGCAGAGGCGGAGCAAGATTTTTTCGTGGTGTTTGCTATGGCTGTGGTAAGAAGGGCCATCGCAGGTCCGAGTGCCCCGTCAACAACACCGGAGGTAACTCTGCGCAAGTGGACTCCCCGGTAGCTTTTCCGGCGGTCATGGACGTGACAGCCACCCCTGCGAGGCCATTCTCCGAGGCTCGACACATGTTCGAGCGCGATGGGGAAACGTGGATGTGGTTGGCCGACAGCGGCGCCAGCCATCACATGACTAGTGTGCGCCGTGACTTCTGTGAGTATCGAGCGCTCACCGACCGGCTTTGGGTGAAGGGTATCAGTGCCCGCACTGTTGGAGTGGGCTCGGTCCGAATCATTGTGAAGGCTGAAGATGGAGAGGAGATTCCTGCCACGCTAAAGAATGTGCTCCACGTTCCTGAGCTATCCCGTCGTGCGTCGTGGTCTTACCATCGACTTTTCAGCCTCACCCAAGCTCGGCGACAAGGTCATTCTGTGGTGTTAGCTGATCCCGTAGACCACCTTCGTCTTCATGCCGGTCATAGTGGTGGCGTGGTGGTTCCGTTGGAGCACGCGTATTTATTGGTGTGGTTGCCGGCGCGGGTTGCTTCGTCGAATCCTACCGCTTCGGTCGCCACTGCGCCATTTGAATTCGGTTGTGGCATTCCCGACTCGGTCACCTTGGCGAGTCGTAATTGGGCGGGCTCTTGGCCACTAAGGTGGAGGGTGTGGCGTTTTCTGCGTCGGAGAAGTTGGGCTTCTGTGAGACGTGTGCTGTGTGTAAGTCGCACGTCCGCCGTATCTCTCGTGAGCCGGCTGACCGGAACATTGGTGTCTTTGAGGTCCTCGGCTTATACTTCTGCGGTCCTATGAGTGTTCCATCCTTGGGAGGACGGCGGTACAGCTTGTGTGCGGTTGATTTCCGGAGCCGTTTCATGCTGCATGATGCGGTCCGCTCCAAGGATGAGGCTCCCGCCTCGTTCGGTTGCATGTTGACTACCATCCGTTCTCTGGGGCACACGGTTCGTCGTCTTCGGGTGGACAATGACACGGTGTTCTTGGGTGCTGCCTTCCAAAACCTCTTGGATGAGTTCAACATCGCTGTGGAGATCACTGCCCCTTACGCGCATTGGCAACATGGCCGGATTGAGCGGCAGTGGGGGACATTGGTCCCGATGGCGCAGTCGATGATCCGGCAAGCCGCGCTGCCTAAATCGTATTGGTCTTTAGCGATGGCCGCTGCGGTGCATGTCCGCAATCGTGTGCATAGTAGCGGAGCCGGCGGTGTACCTTTCACCTTGGCGACCGGTAGACGAGCTGATTTGAGCTCCATGCGGGTCTTCGGCTGTCCGGCCTATGTCCACGTTGACAAGTCTCAACGCCGCAAACTTGACGATCGCGCGTGGAAGGGTGTCTTTGTGGGCTATGCTTCCGAATCACCTACGTGGTTGGTGTACAATCCTGCTACTCGTCGGGTGGTTAGCAGCCGCAACGTGGTGTTCGATGAGGCTGCAGTCCTCTCCATGGGGGAGAGCAATGCGGAGCAACGCAATGATGATGAAGAGGACAGCATCCCGCGCACCATGTGTAGCGAAGAACCGGATACACCTTCGGGGGAGTCGCCGCTACGGGAGTCGCGGCAGCATTCCGGGTCGACGGAAGATGAACGGGACATGCATTCGGGGGAGACTCCACGTCCAAGGTATAATCTTCGATCCACTGCTGCACCACAGCAATGCGTACCCAGTCCAAGGTATAATCTCCGTTCAGCGGGCGCTTCAGGAGATGGATGGACTGCGGGAAGTGCCGCAGCTATTAAGTCAGCCAGCAGCCCGACCGTTCAAGAGCCGGTGTCATACAAGCAAGCGCTGAGGAGTCCCCAATCGGGGGAGTGGGAGGCAGCTATCAAGAGCGAGTACGACTCACTTGTATCTCGGAAAACCTGGACATTGGTCCCTTGTCCTGCCGGTCGCAAACTCGAAGATTCCAAGTGGGTGTTCAAGCTGAAGCGCGATGCCAATGGACAGATTGCAAGGTACAAAGCAAGACTTGTGGCTCGCGGGTTTACTCAGGAGAAGGGTGTGGACTACCACGAGACCTTCGCTCCCACAGTGAGGGTGATTTCTATTCGAACGTTGCTCGCGCTTGCTGCTTGTAATGATTGGGAGGTGGAGCAGCTTGATGTGGTGACGGCATTTTTGGAGGCCGATATCGAGGAGGAAATCTACATGAGGCAGCCGGAAGGATTCCGTCACTTCGACATCAATGGAGAGGAGCGAGTGTGCTTGTTGAAGAAATCATTGTATGGCCTCAAGCAAGCTCCTAGGAACTGGAATAAGACCATCACAGCATGGCTAGAGGAGTATGGCTTTACCCAATCCAAGGTGGATCCCGGCATTTACGTCTTCATCAAGGAGGGTGAGCTTTATGTCTTGGCGTTGTACGTGGACGACAGCATCATCGTCGGACCAGCGGGTAGCTTCATCGTTGGGTTCAAGTCGGCTTTCGGCGAAAGGTTCAACGTGCAAGACCTCGGTCCAGTGTCTTGGTTGCTTGGCATGACAGTCCAGCGTGATCGTGGCAGCCGCACCATCAGGATTGGACAACAACAATACGTCTTACATATGTTGGAGCGCTTCAACATGATGGGCTGCAAGCCAGTGGGCTCACCTATGGCGGTCGATGCTTTGAGCAATTGTGTGGAGACGTCGACATCAAGGTTGCCTCCCGGTCTAGTGCCGTACCAAAGCTTGATCGGCAGCTTGTTGTACGCTTCCGTAAGCACATGGCCCGACATCACCATGGCTGTTAGCCACCTTAGTAGGTACATGTCCGACCCCTCTCAGTCACATTGGGAGCAAGCCAAGAAAGTGCTCCGCTACCTCAAGGGGACCGCAGAGTCGGCGCTGATGTACGGTGGCGCACCCTCATCAAAGCTGGTAGGATGGTCAGATTCTGACTACGCGAGTGATATTGGCGAGCGGCGCTCTTGCACGGGGTATGTGTTCATGCTCAACGGTGCAGCGGTGAGTTGGAAAAGCCAGCGGCAACAAACTGTGGCGTTGCCGACAGCGGAGGCAGAGTATATGGCGCTGACTGCGGCCACTCAGGAGGCGATGTTTTTGAAGCAACTACTCAACGCGAGTTTCACCAAGACTCCAGGTCTCCCATCACAAATCGCGAGGACAATCAGAGTTGTATTGCACTCAGCAAGAATAGCATGACGACCGGACGCAGCAAGCACATGGACGTGAGGTACCACTTCTGTCGGGAGAAGGTGGAGAGCGGAGACATCGAGGTGCAATATTGTGCGACGGAGAACGTGCTTGCTGATGTGCTTACCAAGCCATTAGTGAGTGCAAGGCATAGCATGTTCTGCAATGCCATCATGGGATTGCCTGCGTAGCAAGGGGGAGTGTTGCGATACATGGTTTTGTGTGATAATCAAGTTGCTACACAGCAATGTTGGTCAAGTAGCATCGTGATAGTACGGCTGTGACTCAGCACTATAAGATGATAAGCCAATCAACAATAGAGAGGATTAGGTTGCTGATGGTGGCAAGTTGCTGAGCGTTAGATATCATCTAAAGGCTCAGAATATATGTTCGCGTGTGCTCACCACAAGGTGAGTGCGTGTCCTGTGATAGGCAAGTGCTAGGCACTTGCTGAGGGTGAGTTGACATGCAGTGTCACTCACCGAGTGTAAGCATTCCTTATTGCCCCCTCAACTTTGACATCGGGAAAAAAACAATAACAGTACTAATTAAAGTACGCACGGGGCGAATTTTCGCGGGTCGGTCTTAAAAAACTAGATCCGGTCGAACGCATCGGTAGGCTGTAGGCTAGGTATGACTGGAAGCTGGATGGGGCGAGCGTGGCGCCGGGCGCTTTACACACGCTCTTCTCCTTTTTACGTGGGAGATGGTAGGACAGTCGCGGACAATTATTTCGAAGGCGAAGCGTGGCGTCGGTTGGACGCTGAACCACTAGCGTGGCGCCGAGCGCTTTACACACGCTCTACTCTTTTTTACGTGGGAGTAGTTAGGACTAGCGTGGCGTCGAGAGCTTTACACACGCTCTTCTCTAGTGTAACTTGGTGGAGGGCCCATAGCCTGTTAGATTTGGGAACGGGTAGTTACACGGAGGTGACTAGAGAAGTGAGAGGAGAGAGATGGCGGCCGGCGAAGGCACCAGCAGGGCCGGCCGACCGCCACTAGTAGGGAATAGAGTACCTCTAATAGTATAACACTTAGTACTAGAATCACGAATAGCTACCTTGTACATAAATACTAGGCAACGGGATGCTAGTGCTAACATAGTTACACGGTCGCACTGTGCGGTGAGAGCGACAGTGGGGTTGGCACTAGTCGGCCTAGCCGTTTCGGGGCTGGGGTGCGGCTCTTGCTAATGTGGGGCAGGTTAAGTCCGTTGTTGGACGGTTTTAGCACACCCATTCATGTGGGCACCATGAGCAAGCAAGTGTCAGAGTCATTTGGGAAAACGAATTCACAACCGTTGTGAGTATGCATCTACCTGACACGTAGAAAGCGACCGATGCCTTGAGCGGAGCGAGACGACATGTCATGGGTGTACAACGCATGGACTGTGCGGTGGATGGACTGGCCAAACACCAATGGAGTGGCGGTGATCGGAAGTGTGCCAATGCCCTTAACGTCAACTCCGACACCACCAACGCGAGAGGGGACGGAGGGGGGATCGAACGTAACGAAGTCACGTCGAAAAGCTGTTACGTTGATCGAGCATGTATAGTCTATCACCCAAAAAAGATAGAGGTCACGACTAGGGGCGAGGAAAGATGAGAACGCAAATAAGTTGAAGGGGACACTAACCTCAGTGTCATCATATTCATCGGTGCATTCTTCCAATGTGGGCACGACTTGAATGACATAAGCGGGGACGTCGCTCAAGAGGGCAGCGTGTGCATGGGCATTGTTGCCAAGGGTGCCATACTTTTGGATGATCATTTTGCGCTTGGCGAGGGTCCACTTCATGAGTGCGTTATCCGAGGCTGTGCACGACTACATGATGTGGTCCAGACTGCCAATGGCGTTGCACATGTTGGGCAGTCCACGACCGCCGCGTCCGCCACGGTTGCTATGGCCACGCCCGCTATGAGAACCGCGACTAGGAGCGACAATAGCAACGATTGGGGGAATTGGGCCATCAGGGGTTGTAAGGGCCAAGTCAAAGAGTTCCTCGTCCATGTCTTGTGCCAAGTGGAGGATGATGGCCATCATCTCGTCTGCAGAGATCATGCATTTGGTGTCGAAAGCATTGATGACACACTGCTTGGCCTGTCCGAAGTGGCCGGTGCTAGAAATGCCACGCAACATGAGGAGGCCCATGTTGTGAGGGTGGATGGTAGTTGACCCATCTATCATCTCACATGTGTCATTGTAGTCATCAAAGGTCTAGCGCATGGAGTGGACGTATTCAGTCAGTGACTGGCGTGGGCGCTATCGAAGCATGAGGTTGTCGAGCAGTGAAAGGGAGCGTGCGAATGAGCGACCATCGAGGTTCTCACTCAGAATGTCCCAAGTTGCAGTGGCGCAATCATGGCGAGCAACAAAGATGCACTTGACTGCTTGGTCGGCGCGCTTATTTTCCATGGTAGCGTGCAGTAAAAGGGCATACGCATAGGTATGCGCGTCTCGTCGAGCCAGCCGCCGGATTCCCGGATGGTGAGTTGTGGAATGAGACACGCAACCTTGAGGGACATGAAGGTAAGAAAGTCCATCTTCCACTGCTTGAAGTTAGTGTTTGGACCGATGGTGGGAACAATCACCTTCATGGAGCGGTTGAGTGACTAATTGTCGAAGCCGGTGGCTAGTTTAGTGCACATCCGATGACCATTAGGTCAATGGTGGGGCGGCGCCCCCCATGTCCACTCTTACCGCCACGATGTGCGTGGGGAACGGTTGACCACCGGGATAGGGTGGCGGACCGCATGGAGTGTGGGGATGCCCATGCTAGCGTTGTGGGCCACCTTACATGGGCGGCGGGGCGCCAAGGGAGCGCTTCTTGAAGGGTTGGCCATGAGGGAAGTATGGGACCGGTGGGGACTCGCGATGACAGCAGAGCGGGTGTGGTGGTGGGGGGTAGCTGGACATGAGTTGAGGTCTGGATTGGAGGTGTGTCGCGCTGTGCGTCACGGTGGCGCACAGCGGCAGTCTTTGTCGCTTGTGCGTCCAGACGGGCGGTGATAATTGCCATTGGCTCTAGATCGAGCGAGATGACATCTTGGGGGGTGTGGAGTCTCGATTGCTCTGACGGGAGGATTGCTCCTCACGGTCGTCAGGGGTATCAACAAGTTCTTCCGATGCGCGGAGTTTTGGTGCCATTGGAATCGGAGCGCCGACATGTAGCGACAAGTAGCGACATGCAGTGGTAAAAACCACTAGCCGCACTCGTGCCTAACATTGATTTCAGGGAGACGGCATGTTGCCCGACGGCCCCTCGGCACGTTGCCCCGGGGCGTCTCAAAGTTCCTTTTGTGTATCATCTACCCAATGTGGGGCACGAGTTGCACCCACGACCAAAACAAGAGTAGCGTCGCGTTGATGGCTAGCTCGCTAATATTAAGGAGTATAATACACTATTATGCTTGGGTTGTCGTGCACCATGTGTATGCGTATTCACCCACCATTGCGCCCCCCCCCCCTTTCTCCAGCTCGGACATGTATGCACTGTGTCCACCTACGACGAGTGTCTCGGTGTGAGTGGCTGACTGACGTCCTCGGGCAGCTAGCTTTGGTAAGGTGTCGCGATGGTTTTTAAACTCAGTTTATATTGGTGATACCGCCGACCATAGGGTGAAAGGGCTATATTGCTATGTAAACTTGCCTTCCGCGGGAGAGTTGTCGATCGCAGCTCGCCGAAAAAAGTTGTCGCGCGCGAGTGACTTGAGGCGGAGGCCCATAACTTGTTGAACCGTGCAGACACGTTCAATATGGAAGGTGACTAACGCACACGTAGTTAGAGTCACAGTCACGCAAATAGGACAGTCACAAAGACAACCAACCCGAGGCGTGGTGTCGGGACAAAAGAAGTGAGGAGCTATAGCCGAGCGAGGGTTTTGTACCGAATCAAACATAGTATCGGCATGTCCGGTCTAGAAATGTACTAATCATATCTAGAATAGCTTACAATATATGTCTGCAACTAATAACTAGAAGTTATTACTTACAACATGACGCTAGCGGCGGACAACCGGGAAGTGGCGCCGGGGAAGGGTGCTCGCTGCTTGCCGACTAGCATGTTGCGGTCGAGCCGACCATAGGGGGGATGCACGACACCAACACATAGTAGGACTGTCGCGACGGGAGGAGCGGCGCGGTCCGGCGGCAGCGATCCTAGAGATCATCCGCCGCCGGAAAGCCATGTACGGAGGATTTTGAGATAATGTCCGTACCCCGGGGCCCGAAGGATCTAGCAACGGTGACCATGCACTACCCCACCGCTACACACTATCGACATGCAAACCTAGTATTAGAGAGTGCGAGCCCGGGTCATCGCGGAGGCTCGCACTCGAAACAAGGGTGCTTGACGGACGCGCGATCGGTGTGTGGAAGGTACGGCCGATGGTTGGTATTCAAGACAGAAACCCGGGTACCCGCAAAGGAAAAAGCCGGGGAAATAGCATGGAAAATTTTTCATCACGGCGGCAAGAGCGTTTGTCATATCCTAGCCATTTAGCTAAGTGCTAGTATCTGACATTATTTATTTCCTCTAAATGGTACCTGTATCTTAGCGATATTCAGTGACTCTTTTATTGTCATCACGGCAGTACAACTGTATCGCCGTATTTTCCCTCGACAGTACAGAGTTACTAGCAGTATCTCTTCTAGATAGTTCTTTTCTAGATAGTTCCAAGAGCTTGTGTGATAAGGTTGGATAGACGGTACATGTAACCTGAGTTAACCTGTATCACTAGTAATAGTTTGGTTTAGTTAGCAGACAGCACAAGCTACAGGTTCTAAGGCTGTTTCTAGAACACCTGAGGTGTGGATATTTAAGACGGGGACTTACTGGTAGAGGTGAGAGACCGGTACAGAATAGAATTACGCCACACCCAGATTGTAAGAAACCCTGTTCCTAAGACAATCTTACTAATTCTCTCTACGCTGTATAATTAGATCCAGAGATTAGGTTCTACTATCAGTCTAAGGTTGCCAACTTAGCCTAACCAAAGTAGCACCTCACACGTGGTTTCGGAGCCTCAGAACAGCTAGACGAGACGAAGATGTCTAACCGAGCAGGAGAGAGACTACCAGAGGAAGTTGATGGTCGACTAGAGGGGGCGCCTTCTGGGCCGACACAGCCGACGTCGACAGATGGTAGAAGACAGACAGTGCGAGAAGGATCGAGTCCCACGATGGAGCCTATGTCGGTACACGTCACCGAGATGCTACAACGACTAAGTAACCGAGTTGACACTTTTTCGACTGCGCTATCTCAACTGCGTAACCACGTCGACAACGGTTTCAAACATTTTGAAGGACGAGTGAACAGAAGCCGAGAAACGGAGAATTTTCTTCGAGGAGAACAATTGAGATCGGAGAGGACACGAGAGATGCCAAGCATGATACCGAACGATGTCAAACCAGCCAAGATCAAGAGCATCGCTACGACTAACATCGACGAGCTGAGAAACTGGTTCCGACATGCACGAGGGTATCTACGGTATCACAACGTTAACCCTGAAGAGCAAAGAGGAGTGTATTGGGTATCTGGCTTTCTGGAAGGACCACTATCGAAGTGGTGGTACTCCCAAGTTGCGCAGACTGGAGATGTAGTCGGTGGAGGATTTTCCGGAGTTTCTGAGATGGAGAAATCCTTAATTCAGGAATTCTGCGGAAGAACACCGGCGGAACAAGCGAGATTGAATTTGGACAAAGCGAGACAGAAAACCACGGTCCTGAAGTACGCGAACTATTTTCAAGAACAATTATTGGAGCTTCCTCACCGTCACGAAGAAAATAACGTACATGAATTCCAGCGCGGTTTGAGACCCTCGACTCATAAGGAGGTTGCCCTGAAAAACCCTAAGACCCTACACGAGGCGATTCAAGCAGCTCTGCGAGCGGAGGCAGCGGAGACCAAGATTGAGACGACCCAACGCTCGACAGGCCGACTGAACGCCATCGAAGAAGACAGCGACTTTTCAGAGGCAATGGAGGAGATCGACAGTGAGTCGGAGGAAGATTCGCATGGCGCGACCGAAGAAAAGCCGCGGGAGCTGTACGAGATTAGACGCCTCACTCAAGAGGAGGTCGACAGATTTAAGAAGGAGGGCAAGTGCTTCATATGCCACAAGAAGGGACACATCGCTATCGACTGCCCAGACAGAAAGAACAAGAAGAATGACAGAACGAGGAAATCCCGGCCGGGAAAGTGAGACATGAGTCGGCAGCTCGCGGCAAGCTGAAGGATGAGGTTTCGTCTCCTACAGCGACTCAGGAAGAGACCAGAACAGAAGAAGTACGAGACCCGTTACCTCAAACGACATTGAGGCCAGTCTTTAGGAGCAAGAACTTTAGCGACTGGATGATGAATAGGGAGTATTTCATGAAGTACTCTCAGACCTACGGACCTTTCGACTTAGATGGAGCTAGCGATAATGACGGCCTTAATTCTCAAGTGGCGGAGGATTTTTGCTGTCCGGCGCGCCCATTTCAGGAGAGAGATTTACAAAAGTACCGGAGAATTTGGCTAAATGCGCCATTTAATGAACTGGAAGATTCTTTGGGCCATTATTTGCGGAGTAAACTGCTTCATCCCCATCTGCGAGCGGTTATAGTGGTTCCAAAATGGAGGGCAAAACCATGGTTCAAGCTGCTGCGAAATTTCCGACTTGTCGACGAGCTGGCGGCGAAAGAACATGTGTTTACCTGCCCCACGAACGATGGAATAGAAGGAAGAAGGCAAGATGTTGGACCGACAAGATGGACGACGCAAGTCTACGTCGACGACACCGATCGAGTTCGATTTCTGCCTCAGAATCTACAGAATCCCCCGAAGACCTACTGGACTCACTCGACGACTCTTGTTACCGATGGCCGACGAGTGTTACTAGCGAAAGAGGACACTGGCATGGTCTGGTTTCCTGGTGGCAAACAAGAGATTGAAGACGCGACCCCGGAATACACAACAGTGCGAGCTCTTACGGAGACAACTGGATTTAAGGTGAGCGAAACAAATTTGTGCCTTTTAGGGACGGAGTCTTCCGGACAAAATAAGCACTACGTGTATATCGCTCGCGTTCGACCCGGATCGATACCGGACGCTACGTCAACTTCTTCGGCAGTATGGGCTACCTGGAAGGAATTAATTTCGGCACGGCGTACGGGTTATCTAGTCTGTGGAGAACAGCAGTTCCCTCTTCGTTACGAGACTTTTGGGAAACCGATCGACGGGTGGATGAACAAGAACGTCCGACTAGAAGACAGTGTTCCTGCGACGCTACATGTATCCACAACCCAGTCTGGAACAAGACTGTTAGTGTTGGGAGGCACCTTACGCGGACATCGATGCCGTATTTTGGTTGACTCTGGCGCTTCGGAAATTTTCTGCAAGGCTGAGTGGGTACGGGAGCATCACATCCCGACGGTTACTGGAGAGAAATACCGGATAAAATTGGCAGATGGTAGTACAACTACGACTCGCCAGCGACTACGGAATGAAGTGCTCACAGTAGGGACCCTGGACATACGTATGGACGCAATTACGACAGAACTGGATAAATTCGACATCATCCTCGGTCAACCTTGGTTACAAGCCGTCAACCCGGATATATATTGGTCTACTAAAACGATTCGCGACCGTAAAACTGGCGAAGCTATGGTGTCTGGCGACGAGTACACCGTACATGTGACAGTACATCACTTGGAGGCGGATGCGATGGCAAAGCTGCTTAGACAACAACCAGCAGACCTCTTCGTGATTGGACTACGAGAAGTACAGGACGCGGTCGACGACATCAACACTGATCAACAACCTGAGTGGACGACTTCGTTACGAGATTCCCTGAATGAGTTTACGGACATTATCAAGGAGCCTGACGGTCTACCGCCAACTCGCGAGTGTGACTTTGAAATCAATTTGGAGTGCGATGAACCACCCAAGGAGCGAACGTACCGTATGTCACCAGCAGAACTCCGGGAGGTTCAAGTACAGTTGCAAGACTTACTCGCAAAAGGCTGGATTCGTCCGTCTAAATCTCCGTACGGTGCCCCGATTTTATTTGTACGCAAGAAGGATGGTACCATGCGTATGTGCGTAGACTACCGGAAACTCAACGACCTCACGAGGAAAGACCGAACACCGTTACCCCGGATTGATGAGTTACTCGACTCGCTATATGGGGCTCACTATTTCAGCACGCTGGACCTGTATAAAGGCTATCATCAAGTTCGAGTCAAGGAGCGCGACATACATAAGACAGCATTCCGAACTCATTACGGATTGTTCGAATACTGCGTTCTACCCTTTGGACTTTGTAATGCCCCAGCTGGATTCCAAGCGATGATGAATCGAGTTTTGGCCCCGTATCTTGGCAAGTTCTGCGTGGTATATTTGGACGACGTGTTGATCTACAGTAAGACGGCCGACGAACACCTCGAGCGTATTCGACTCGTGTTACGAGAGCTGCAGCGACACCAGTTGCATATCAAACTCTCTAAGTGTTACTTCGGACGATCGAGCGTCAATTTTCTTGGGCATGTGGTGGAAGCTGGACAGATCCGAATGGACCCCGACAAGGTTGAGGCAGTACAGAATTGGCCCCGACCGAAATCTGTGACTGAAGTACGTGGATTTCTGGGACTTGCTGGATATTACCGGAGGTTTATCAACCAATTCGCAACCCTAGCAACCCCATTAACGGACCTGACCAAGAAGACACCGGAATTTCGCTGGACTCCTCAAGCCGAGTCAGCATTCGAGCAAATTAAAGACGCGATGGTACGTGCACCAGTACTGGTAATTCCTGACACTTCTCCTAATGCAAGGTACACACTGTACAGAGATGCTTCTGGATTTGCAGTAGGAGCTGTGTTGTTACAAGACCAAGGTATTGGATTACAACCTGTTGCGTACCATGCTCGAAGGATGAACAATCATGAGGTACACTATCCTGTCCACGAACAAGAGCTACTGGCAGTTCGCGACGCTCTACTGAAGTTCCGTTGCTACTTAGATGGCGCGGCGGGATTTACAGTAATTACGGACCACGACACGTTGCGACACTTCTTTCGGCAGCGCGATTTGTCTACTCGACAGTTGCGATGGCTTCAAGTTCTAGCACCTTACCAGCGACAGATGGACATCGTATACAAGAAGGGAGCAGTCAACCAAGCAGACGCTCTGTCTCGCCGACCTGACCTGAAGGACTCATTACAGAAGCTGCAACTGTTACGCGATTGGACCAACGACGAAGCAGAATGCGAGTTACACGCGCAGATTTTTTCCCTGGAATCCCGGTTACATCTCGACTCTGGACTTCATGCGGAAATCAAAAGCGCTTACGATTCGGACAAATATCTGCTTACCCGGAAATCTCTGCCTACCTGGCTGGTACGTCAATCTAATGGACTCTTGTACGCCTACGGAACAAGACTGTATGTTCCGAACGTCTCTACATTGCGATCAAGAGTACTGTACGAACTACACGGCGCACCGACCGCGGGACACCCTGGTATTATTCGACTATTGGCAGCAGTAACCCGGACGTTTTGGTGGCCTAACATGAAGCGGACAATACAACACTATGTACGCAGCTGTGTTACCTGTCAACGCAACAAGGCAGCGCGACACAAGCCTTATGGACTCCTTCAATCGCATGAGGTACCGACCAGGCCCTTTGAGCATGTATCGCTTGACCTGATTACGGACCTTCCTGAGTGCGATGGGTATGATGCTGTGGTGGTATTCGTCTGTATGCTTACGAAACGGACGATTGTCGAGCCAATTACGAAAACGATTACAACGGAACAATTAGCAAAAATTATGCACCGCGCTGTTTTTCGGCATTTTGGCTTACCACGGAAATTAATATTCGATCGAGATCCCCGGTTTATGAGCGATTCTGGCAAACCCTATTTAGGGCTGTTGGCACCAAGCTTAATATCTCTACGAGCTATCACCCCCAGACAGATGGCCAAACTGAACGAGTAAACCAGACATGGGAGCATGTCATACGATGCTATGTGCACCCCTTGCACGACGACTGGGTTCAACACCTTACCAACGTGGAGTTCGCGATCAACGCAGCGGTTTCTACGTCAACGACTATGTCTCCATTTAAGGCGACGCTAGGATTTGAGCCGACATCTCCAACGACGGCTACATTTGAAGATAACGAGCCTAGCCGTACTTTACCGGAGCAAGTGAAGATTCTGGTCGAGATGCACATATTTGCCCACGACTGCGTCAAAGCAGCCCAGGCACACATGCAAGACGCTGCAAATCGGCACCGGTTACCAGTACCTTTTACAGTTGGCGACAAGGTTAAGCTCAAGGCGACAAATCTACGGTTTGTACAACAGCCATGTTCTAAACTACGCGACCGCTACATTGGACCGTTTCTCATTACGGAGGAAGTTTCCCCGGTTGCATTTCGGCTTAAGCTACCCCCTGGAGTACGGATTCACGATGTTGTACACGCCAGTCTACTGGAAAAATGGAATTCAGAACCAGAACAGGCCAACAGTGCGCAGCCAATTCCAATTGTGCAGGATGCGAAGCGATTTGAAGTCGACAAAATACTCGACGTGGCTTTTAACTCCAATGGCACGGGACTTTTGTTTAAGGTCCGCTGGGCAGCACCGTTCAACGTACCTAGCGAGGACACTTGGGAACCCATGCGAGGAGTCAATCACTTAAGCATCTTTTCCGAATTTCTTCGAACGGATGTTTATCGAGAATTTTCTGGCACCCCTGACTTTGTCAGATTTCGCAATCGCTGGCCTGCAAGAACCCCCAAGAAACCAAGACCCTGAGTACTGCACAGCGAGGACGCTGGTGCTTTAGGAGGGGAGAGTGTCATATCCTAGCCATTTAGCTAAGTGCTAGTATCTGACATTATTTATTTCCTCTAAATGGTACCTGTATCTTAGCGATATTCAGTGACTCTTTTATTGTCATCACGGCAGTACAACTGTATCGCCGTATTTTCCCTCGACAGTACAGAGTTACTAGCAGTATCTCTTCTAGATAGTTCTTTTCTAGATAGTTCCAAGAGCTTGTGTGATAAGGTTGGATAGACGGTACATGTAACCTGAGTTAACCTGTATCACTAGTAATAGTTTGGTTTAGTTAGCAGACAGCACAAGCTACAGGTTCTAAGGCTGTTTCTAGAACACCTGAGGTGTGGATATTTAAGACGGGGACTTACTGGTAGAGGTGAGAGACCGGTACAGAATAGAATTACGCCGCACCCAGATTGTAAGAAACCCTGTTCCTAAGACAATCTTACTAATTCTCTCTACGCTGTATAATTAGATCCAGAGATTAGGTTCTACTATCAGTCTAAGGTTGCCAACTTAGCCTAACCAAAGTAGCACCTCACACGTGGTTTCGGAGCCTCAGAACAGCTAGACGAGACGAAGATGTCTAACCGAGCAGGAGAGAGACTACCAGAGGAAGTTGATGGTCGACCTCGACAAGGAGGAACACCGCGCCATGAGGAGCGGCAACGACCTTGGGGCGGAGCTTACGGGATGCGACGGCGGGGTCGACAAGCGAGCGCTTGAGGAGGGGTTATCCGCTAGCCTTTCCCCTCCTATCTTCGGCAAAACCGAAGTCACGCGGGAGCTACATTAGGCTAGCCCGTCGCCCCTCTCGAACGCCGATCGGCCTAGGCCGGTCAGCATTCGGGTAATCGGGTTCGGTGGGAGCGGACCGTGCATCGTGAAGGTCGAGCATCATTTTTATTTTGCATTTCTTGACAAGTGGACTTATTTTTTGATAATTTCATCTTGATTACAAAATTAGTTCTGTTGTTAGTGCTTAGGCGGGGGGACTGTGGCTTACAATTTTTTAACTCCGAGGAACGCCGGCATACATTGGAGATAGGTGTGTCGGTAGGCGTACATGGTCGAAGAGTATCCGGCCCAATCTTTGCTCTCGAGTGTCCTATATGGTTGAGCTAGTGATGGCCGCTAGATAGCAGCCGGTCCAGTTTGCTGGTATTGTTGTAAATCATTTCTCATTTCGTTTATGTGTCTATAGATGTACATGGTCGAAGAGTATCCGGCCCAATATTTGCTCTTAAGTGTCCTAAACGGCTGAGCAACTGATGGCCGTTAGTAGCCGGTCCAGTTTGCTGGTATTGTTGTAAATCATTTTCATTTCCAACAAATGGCCTCGATGTGGGGTTAGCGCAATACGGTACGGCTCTCGAGCAATGGTACGTAATGCACTAACACGAGCGTCGCCTAGCCGGAAGCATGATCGACGATGAGTTTGGGGTTTGTTTTGAACTTCTACTCTCAGTCGTACTTGCAAAACGCCCCATGTAGAGGGTGCTGATGCGGGTTTACATGCCAATCCCATATCCCGGGGGATCAAAAAAAAAGAAAAAAAGCAAGGAAATTGGTAGGTAGAATTACAAGAAGAACAACAACATGAGCACGGACAGGGAAAAAAGGAGGGGAAACGACATGAGAGGGGCGGAAAAAATTGGTACAGGAGGCCGTAGAGTTTGTTAATAAGTTCAGCTCATGTTTACAATTCATTCGTGCGAAGGAGAAGTATGGTCCAGACTTTCACTGAGGACGAATGTATGGAGATATGGTTGGAGCAGGCGGAGCTCAAGAGCCCCGCCTGACACAGTGCTGACCTTATCTCCCTCCCGCTTCCCGTGTAGCAGTACCCCTTTGAAGGTTTGCAGAGGCACCTCATCTCTCTGGATTCATATCGCATCCTGGGAGGTACCGCATTACCTGTAACTCTTCTGAATCAACATGCGCTTGTCCGTTTCCCCCCCGTCTCTGACGGCTAGTTCTGCCGCGTCCCAGCCAGCTCCTATTTCGTCGCCTCTTCCGTCTTCTGTCGCCTCTTGCATCTTCTCGTCGCGTTCCGCTTTTCCTCTTCTTCTCCCCCGACAGAAGCGCTCGGCCGCTCCACGCCGTCTCGTAGGCACCGCCGCGGCAGCCTTTACCGATGAGGAAACAGTCCTGCAGCGGCGTCATGTGCTCTTGACGGCGGCTGCGATGGGAGTGGCTTCATATACGGCTAACCCGCCTCCATCCCTCGCGGCTTACGGCTCAGCAAAGGAGGGCGACACTGCGGGCAGCGACGACGCGGCCTTCATCACCTTCTACGGCGCAGCGTCCCCACCGGCAACCTATGGCTCTCTTGGAGGAACCGTCAAAGACAAAGCCAAGTATTCATTTGATGTGCCCTCCACCTGGGTCGAGGAGGCGACCTCCAAGGTGCAGCGCAGCGCCGTACTGCCATAGACGCCTGATGATGAACCTTCTCGAAATTTATTCGTATTATTTGTTTACACCACCTGCGCTCGGCGTAGCCCTGACGACAAGTTAGTATACGCCTCTTTTAAGTCGCAATTAAAAGCAGGAACGGAGGTCCTCGTCGAAACGCTTGCAGCGTGCTAACGCGCCTCGTGTTGTGGCCTTGTTAGGTCGAGAAGGGGGCGGGCGGGCAGGACAGCCGGTGGGTTGCGCCCGGCTCGCGTGGGAGGACAAAGGCGGTCCTCTTGACGCTTAACCGCGCTGGACAGGACGGAGCCGCCTACCAACTCACCGGGTCGGCGCTGAACGCGGTCGCCGCAGCGGATTCCGGCCTGCAGGCAGTGCTTCAGAGCGGCACCATCAGCGACCCAGTTACCTCTGTCGAGGACGGGCAGGAGTACGTCACGTACGACATCGAGTCAGCACAACACTACGTAATCAAAGCCGCCATCGACAACACCGGCCGCCTCTTTGCCTTCATTGTCACCGCGCCAGAGCGGAATTTCCAGCAGGACAAAAAAATGTTCAGCAAAATGGTGGCAAGCTTCAAGACTTATCGCAGCGCCTCTCAGTTTGTCTGATCATTGTCGCTGATGTACACCCCCTCGCAACAAAATCGCACCCAAAGAGATTCACAGGCTCACAGAATCACACACGTACACACATACGGCCACACACACACAAACAGAGACATTAAGAGATTCACAGGGCGAGAGACAGAAAAAGGCACACACACGCGCACACACACACACACACACACACACACACACACACACACACACACACACACACACACACACACACACACATGTTATTGCTGTGGCTGGTGCTCCGGGTCACGTGCTACACATGCACGTTTTGTGGTGCTTGACTGCCACGAGTATGAAAGCTGCTGGACGAAACCGCAGTGGATGGAATTTTCAGGGGCTGGCATGGGGGCGACCAGCGAGAGGGAGATTTTGAAACCAGGAAGGATTGTGGGATGAAGCAGGTATCAGCAGATGAAGGGAAGGATGGGCCTGCGCTGCCTACGATAGTAGTGAGGGTTAAAGCAGTAAGCTACTGATGTGCTGATTCACATGCATATTTTCGTGGCTGTCTTGTGGCAGCACTGGCATCGATTCCAACAATCCAATATGACGAATTATTTGTAGCACAGCGCCGGAGAAGAGTCGCGTGTGGTTGTAAGTTGTAACAAGGATGCTCTCTGCTGCAACAAGAAATAGCGACGGATGAAAATTGTTGCGGGTTAATTGCGAATCGGCGAATCAATTTGCCTTTCCCCTTTTTACTATGCTCAATGCCGTGAGAACGTTACTTGAAAGTGTTATGCGTCGAATCGATACTCCATGATGCTATCAACACGTGATAGCATGTTAGCACCCCACAGCGGTTTCATGGTTGGATTCCCAGAGGGGGGCGGGGCGGGGCAAATGACTCAATACGGAACTCCGCCGGTATTTTCAAAACCAGGGGGTAGTCCATGAACCTGAAGTACAGTCCTGATGGAACTAATCGCATCCATCCTGACCCAATGCGCAATACATCAATTGCGCACTGGGCCATCACGTTATTAAGTAGAATGTGGTTTGCGTGCCTCTCCACCTCACTTACCCCCCCCCTCCCCTCCCTTTTTGAGTCCCCGATTATGAAAATTGGATGGCCTCACATGCACTACAAACTGCCTTTCGTCTTGTTGAAATTTCACATTGATTCTCATGACGTCTGCATGCATTGATTCATCTGCAGTTCACCGCATGGATAGCTTTGCTATCAATGTGCATGAAACATGTATAGTAAAGTAAGTTAAACAAAGAGAAATGTTGTAAGGGGGGTGCGTTGTCATACGACATTGATATGATCGAGCTAAAGTGATGTATTGTGATCGAGTTAATGTGATGTATTGATATGATCGAGTGCATTGTGGCCATACTTGGGACGGATATATATTACGGTTCTTGATGATATGAAACCCTCAAGAATTGGGTAACTAGGCGCCGCCAATGCAATGACCATAAAACGTCGAGGTTTCTTTCATGGCGATGTGCTGAGTCACATGCATATGGAAAATTAGTGGGTTCATTTACTTTCAACTTTTGAAATTCAACAATCGGAAATTGAATTGCAACCTGTCAAGCGTACTTGATTGATGGCTCTCAAGACCAACCCGACTCGGCGAAGGTGGCGAAATTGAAAATTGAAATTGAATGTGGGGCGCAGGGCGCTCGAGCTCCGTAACCATGGGGTAGCCGACACAATAAGAATACGGCGCGTGTATATTGAAAACGGAGTATGACAACCGAAGAAACACATATGCATGTTTCTAGCATTCTTCTAAAACATGATGTAAAGAAAGCTGAGACAAAACGGGTAGCTTACTACGCGTGAAAGGGAGGTACGATGGAGATAGAAATTAACTCAGGTATGCAATACTTTCATATTCGTCATACTCATGTTCTTTATGAACTATAATCATAATCGCATTATTAATAATGAATTTTGTGGAACCTGTGTGCCAAAGGGTATGTGGGAAGGTCTTCGGTTGGTGTGGGTTTCCTAGAGATTGTAGCGCAAAAAATACATAGTTCATCACGCAAATGCTGCTTGTGCCTATGCGATTGTAAAACAATGTTGCAAACAAGGTTGGATTATCAAATTTCGGGCATTTGGCGGTCAGCAATCAAATATTAAGCTCGTGAGGAAATTGCCCACGAGTAAATCATGTGGCTTTACCTCCTGCTATTGTCCACAACTTATTATTACTACGCCGACATGCTTTCGCTAAATAGATTTTCCAGCATGCATGGTAGTTCCTACCTCATAACACTCTTTGGGCTTGCCCGCCCGCCACGCGGTTTAGTGGCTCTAACAATTTCGTGATTGCGCAGGGTAACAGCATACGCATGGACTCGTCACTCCGCACAAAAGGCACGACCGCGCAAATATGTTGAAATGATTGCAAGGAGAAGCATCGAAACTCACGAATAGCCCGCGGATGCGAAGTTTGCTCGGGGATGCGAAGGTCGCGTGTAAACACAAAATTTGGCAAGACTTATTAAGATAATAAGGATGGCTCGGTTCTTGAAGGACGAGTTACCGTGAGCTGTTATCGAAATGTGTGCGGAGACTGAGGAGCGATGGCGAAAAGAAGACTCGGACGGGCTCGATTTTTTTTTATAGAACGATATAAATTGTATTAGGCTATTCCGCTTTAATGTGCTCTTTTAGGTACCGAACTCTTGCGGAAACTAAGGGGGGGAGGGGGGGGGGGGGTCACTTGCCCCTGAGGCGAGGGGTAACCTTCGGCCCGCGGATCACCGCAAGCGGAGGAGCGGCACGGTACTTGGTACCGCATGCCAAGGCGCGGCGGCGGAACCGTCGAAAGCGTGTTGAAGGGAGGTTTTTTGTAGGCCTTTCTCCTCTATTTCTCGACGGGGAATACCGGAGTCACGTATGAGTAGGTTAGACATGCATGCCTCACACCTCGAACGTTGGCCGGCATACGTTGCTCGTCAGCCCCCGAAGCGGTGCAGAGCAAGCCGCGCATCGTACATGGCTAGCGATAGTATCGGTTTGCATAATTGACAAGTGGACTACGCGGTAGATATGCGTTTCCATTTTTGCGATTAGTAGTGTTGTTACTAGTTAGTCGGTACTTATTATACCGCACTTGCAGTATTTTGTATCGGCGAGTTTTACGGAGCGAACGAATTAAAGAGAATGGCCTTACCATGTACACAATACGGCGCTCGCCGGCGGCGCAGCGGCGGCGGCCCCAGAGGGGGGTGCGCTCACAGGCCCGTCGGCATCCCCTCACCTCCCCGTGGTGGGCGTTAGAAACCCCGTAGCCGTGCTAGGCCTGGCACGATAGGGGGCTAAGAGGGCCGACAGCTCGATCCGCGGGATCAACAGTTGTCGGGAAAGCCCTGTACACATGCCTTTTGAAAAAATAATTTCTGTGCAATACCGGCGCCAAGATCTCCCGCTCGGCCCGTCCGATATGTTTTGTCGCGTACAGATACTCCTAAATACAGCCTTACTTTGAGGGGTGGGGCTTGTACTACGGCAGCGTTTGATGGCGAGGAGGGTACGGCCGGATCAGCGGTGGGAGGCGGGTGTTGGAGCTGGTGGTGGCCAGCCGGGAAGCAGCGCCAGGAAAGGGCGCTCGCTAGCCATCGACCAGCCATGTGCCAGTCGAAACTTGCCGAGGGGTGAGGCAAGACATGGCACATGCCGGTGGCTAGTCGCAGACGGAGGAGCGGCTATATGAGGCGGCGGCGATCCTCAGGATCAGCCGCCGCCGGAAAGCCATGTACGGAGGGCTTTTTTCGGAAACTAAAACAATGTCCGTACCCGGCGTCGAGCTAGTTGGGGAGCAGCACCACGGTAGGGAGCTCACTACTAGCGAGCCGCTACGTCGTCCAACGTCATCTCCCGGGGGGAGGAGTCAGCTGGGGCGGCAAGGAGGACGGTCGCGACGGGAGGAGCGACACGATCTAGCGGCAACGACGCTCTGGGTCGGCGCCGCCGGAAAACCCGGCACGGAGGGTTTTGTTCAATTCCGGGCGCCCGCGGCCCGCCGGATCCGACTACGGTGACCTGCCCCCCCCCTTCTTCGATAACCACTACCCCGACAGACCTTCATAATCATTGGATTCCTTGAGCGTGGGCCCGGGTGAGCGCGGAGGCCCCCGGTCAAGAACATGCTGCTCGGTGGACGCGCGATTAGAGGGGGGAGGGTACGGCCACAGGCCGGAAAACCGACAGGTACCCGGGTACCAAACAGGGAAAAAACCGGGGAAATGAGCGGGGAAAATTCAGGCGCGGAGGCAGGAGCGCTAGTTTTTTCTGTGTCTGTGTGTCTCGGTCCCCTCCACTTGTCCTCGAGGTGACGGGGGACCTCGACAAGGAGGACCGCCGCGTCGGTTGACGCGGCAAGACCTTGGGGCGGGGTTTACGGGATGGAGCGGCGGGATCGACGAGGGACCGCGCGAGGAGGGGTTTTTTGCCAGCCTTTCCCCTCCTACCTTCGGCAAGACCGAAGTCACGCGGGAGCTAGATTAGGCTGGCCCGTCGTCCCTCCCGAACGCCGACCGGCCTAGGCCGGTCGGCACCCCGGTTCGGTGGGAGCGGGCCGTGCATCGTGAAGGTCGAGCAGCAGTTTAGTTTTGCATTTCTCGACAAGTGGATTTATTTTTAGATCTGTTTTTCTTGATTACAAAATCATTACACTGTTACTGCTTAGGCGGGGGGACTGTGGCAATTACTGCGATTGCTTACAGTTTTTTAACTCCCGAGGAACGTCGACACACATTGCAGATAGGTGTGTCGATAGGTGTACCTGGTCGAAGAGACCCGGGCCCAACTTGCTAATAAGTCATGTATGGCGAAGTAGAGTGGCCCGAGAGACAACAGTCGGTCCATTTTGCCGGCACATGTTGTAAACCATTTCCAATTTCCAATACACAATACCTATCTTAGGCGCCCGCCGGCGGCGCAGCGGCGGCGGCCCCGGAGGGGGGTGCGCTCGCATGCCCGTCGGCACCTACCTCTACCTCCACGCGGTGGGCGCTGGTGACCATGTATCCGTGCCAAGCTTGACACGGTAGGGGGCTAAACGAGGTACCGGCAGCTGCCATCCGCGGGATAAGCATCTGTCGGGAAGCCCCGTACGGAGGGTTTTGGACAAACAAAATATCCGTACACCAGCACTAAAATCCCCGCTCGGCCCGTCCGATATATTTTTCCGCGACTGATTACTCGGAGATACTCTCCCAACAAGGGGGCGGGGGCGGTGTTTGTGAACTACCTTTTTACGAAAGGGGGTACGGACGGATCAAGGGTGGGACGCATGTATTGGAGATGGCGGCGGACAACCGGGAAGCATCGCCAAGGCAAGGCGCTCGCTAGAGATCGTCCAGCCATGTGAGTTTCGAGTCTCCCCTGGGGGCGAGGCTAGAAGCTACGCATGACGGAGGAGGGTCGCAGCCGGAGGAGCGACACGGTATGGCGGCGGAGGTCCACAAGATCGACCGCCTCTAGAAAAACCCGGTACGGAGGGTTTTGGATAAATGATTTCCGAACCCGATATCTTTTGAGGAGTGCCGCGACTCGATAAGCGTGTTCGACCAACTTTTCCCCCAATCGGTACCCAGTTATCGACATGTTGCCTACGGCATGTGCCTAGGGTTATCGCAACGGCACTATGCTTAAAGAGGCGGCCCCTCGACAACGTTAACCATGGGGGTAGGGCACGGGCGGATTTCGCACGATTAAATAGGCCTGGAAACAAACGGAGACGGACAAGGGAGATGAGAAAATCTGGCGTGGAGGTAGGATCGCCAACCCGACACCGTTTGCAGCTATGGACGTTCTCTCTCCCTAGCCCTCGGAGGTGTAGGGAAGTCTATGCTAGGAGGCGAGCAGTGACGGGAGGAGCAGCAATATCACGGACGGGGAAGCGCGTGGATCGGGACGGGACCGTCGACGACATGTGCGAGGGGTTCTTCGCCCGACTTTCCCCCCCAACTCCGGCGCGACCGTAGTCGCACAAGAGCAAAGGTCAGATAGGCCCGCCGCGACGAGCTCCAGATGATCGGCTTGGCTGTTCAGCGCCCTAGCAGCAGCATGTGCGGACTACACATCGTGGAGACTAGCGATAAATTACTTTTCATAACAAGTGCATAGTTACTGTCTACTAGCATGTTTTTTTACGGTAGTGCTATTGCCATTGGAGAAGTTGGGATTAGTGGATTCATGGCGTATATCCTACGATCATAAAGGTACTCTAGAAGGCCTTATGACATGGGCGCCCGAAGACAAAAACCGTTAATTCGGTGATGGCTGTAAATAGAATTTAATTCCAATTTTCAATTAGCTATCCCGAACAAGCGTTATTGGGGGCCTAGGACAACAATGGCTTAGTTTGACTGTTGTAATTCATTATCAATTTCTGTGGGAAGGGGGGGTGGGGGAATAATGCACTTGTATTTCAACTTTATATGTGCATACTTAAGCAGTACATGACCCCTACTTAGGTTTTAGGGTATATGGCTTAACCTAAACCCTGAAGCCAAGGCCATATGCGAAGAAAAGTCGAAGACACGCGATACGGAGGCAGCTCTGTGCAATAGGGCACAACATAGTCTGCAACATGATGCAGTGACCGTTAACAATTTGGCAATATGGTTGCACTTTTTATATCCACATCATGGAGGGTTGGCTACGCCCACCGTGCCGACAACCTTCCCATTCTACTACCGCCCGCCCCCCTTCGTGAACCTCCCCCCTCGTCACCTTCAACCACGACACAAGTGACCCAGTCATCGACATGCTCCCCGCCGGCAAATTCGCGAGTCACACACTCCCACACCTGCCCGGCATAACCAATCTATGCAATCCCAACGGTCACGCAATTACCCCACTCTCAGGTCCCCGCATACGCCACCATTTCCAACTCTTCCGACCTGACCTCACCCGCCGCACATTCGAAGAGGATATAATATACGGCCTTGTTACACGAGCATGGACACTCTCCGAAACTCACTCGCAAAGAACAACAACCACCATTCGCAATCGCTAAGCCACTACAGAAGACCTCCTAACAGCCCTCCGACTAGCATTCCACACTCAAACTGAAATGTACTCCGACCCACTCAATAAATCTCTTTAGGCATACACCTACCATTCACTATACCCCTAAAACGTCTCATTCTCCTCTAGCGGCAGCAACGCCCCACACACTTGACACGGCACTAAAATCGCGAACATGGAATACGACCACGAATGAGCGCGTGACGCCATAGAACACGACATCACCAACGCACACCGAACCTTCTACCTTGTTCAAACGCCACACTTCTCACCCTCTCTTGCCGGGAACACAAGCCGTTCCGCCACTCCGTATACACAAACTCTCCATACATGAACCAATTATACACATCCTCCAACGATGCAGGCACCTTCCTTCCCTCGACCCACACATGGGAACCGTGTTAGCGCTAGCATCCCGTTGCCTAGTGCTTGTGTTCAAGGCAGCTACCTAGCATCAGTGTACTTAGTGTTATGGTATAAGCGGTTCTCTATTTCCCCGTTAATGGCGGTCGGCCGGCCATGCCGATTCCTTTATTGGCTGCTATGTCTCTCCTTGAACTTCTTTAGTCACCACAACTGGCCCCCTTGTGGGGCCAGCACGACCCTTCGTGCAACCATTTACTTCCAATTCCAATATGTTATGGACTCCCCACCAAGTTACACAAGAGAAGAACGTGTTTTAGAAACCATCCGTATCCTCTCCAAGCTCCACCTACACTCCGTCCAATGGCTGCATAACCTCCTTCTTATATACCGAGTGGAAGCACGGAAGACAGCATGCCATACCTCCCGCTC
This sequence comes from Tetraselmis chui, assembly GCA_026401115.1. NCBI lineage: Eukaryota > Viridiplantae > Chlorophyta > Chlorodendrophyceae > Chlorodendrales > Chlorodendraceae > Tetraselmis > Tetraselmis chui. The sequence continues at coordinate 3,263 of JAPMLY010001065.1, read as the reverse complement.
ACATACACGTACCTACTCATGATCGGATGCCGCCCACAAGATGCACAACGTCTCCCGGGGGGGGGAGAGGGGGGGTTTAACACCCTACCCTTCTACGGAGAGGGCAGATCACAGTCTAGTGCTGACCAGTAAGTTTCCTAGATGGCTTAGTTGGGAGAGCCCATTGATAGCAGCCGGCGGCAGCCGGTACATGTTGTAAACAATTTTCATAGGCCCACGGTGTGGTTGGGTTTCTGTAATGGTGCGTGTAGTTTGGTCATACATGGGTCCAAAATGTGCCTCACTTCCTCTCCATTTTATGCTTGCATATGGCATATTGCACCCTTGTCCATACAACTATGCATTGTATCTCAAAAGAGTTGTGACATTGACATTTTTTAACAATCAACTCGCCTTCACTTTATAGTACATGAAGATCCATAGTTCATGTGCTATGCTCATGGTTCCACTAGATACCCCTCTCCATTCTATGCTTGCATATGGCATGGTACACCCATTTGTACACCGCTATGCATTGCTTTGATAGAACCAAATGTCGCAGTGACCTTGTAACTAGCAAGTACCCAAACAATATTTATGTACTAAAACATCCATAAGAATAAAGATGGGGGGGGGGGGGTAAAACAGGGGGCGAATGGGGGGGGGGGGGGGGGGGGGGGCTAAGGCGGAAGCTACATTTAAGATCAAAATTGCGAAGTACATGCGAATTGTACGAAACACCCCGTGTGGAGTAAACCGGACGTCCGTGTCCGGGAAGCTACAATAATAATATGAATAATAATCTTTCTCTTGACATGACAATCGACGCGATTTTGGAAAGAGACTGCCCATTCTCTTTCCACCGGACACGGCAAGAGATTTACCGCAAGATATTATAGGCCCCGCATATAGCCCGTAATACCTCCCTTTAAGTACCGAACTAGCACCGACTACCTCTACCACTTTAGCCAGCGCGCTTAACTCTGCAAACCCTATATGCTTCCGCTCCCGTTAGACACCCGGTGTGGTTCTATGGTGTCCCACCACTTGCGTCTCCCTTCTTGTTGCGATTGAACGAGCACATGGGGGTTAACCTCCGAGATGCGTCGGTCTTTTTTTGTCGTCCACCATTTCATTCACGAAAGCAAACAACCCGGCTGGTCTATCGCGTCGCGCCCGCACCCAATACTCCATGCGCTCACCATATGCACTTTTTCAGCCCCCTCCCCCCCTTTTCCGATGCCATGTTTTTGCCTCGTGCATGTTTAGTGGCGCTGTGCGATTACCGCTGTAAATTAGTACATGTGCTAGTATCCGTAATGAGTTGGTGAAATTTATGTACTTATATTGTACTAATATCCGTATTATAATGAATTCATCAATTGTAGCTTCGCCCGATCCGCCGGGCTGAACAGTGAATAGTACTTCCCCTACATGTTAACATTACTTTATGACCACCCGTCAATTTGTGGCCAGCGACCGTGAAAGAAACCTCCTTCGGAGCCCCATAGAGGTGAGCTCTTTGATAATTTGCCACCCTTCAAGCCCTAGGTATATACCCTATGCCATAAGCAAGGGGATTGGGGGGATTTAGGACCATTTGCCGGTCGCCACGCCGACTTTCCTCGTCGAGGGTAGTCATCATTGACTCGCAATAGAAACCACGCAGCGTAACAGAAACATTATATTTCCTTTAATACGCCAACTCGGTATGCCCCCCACCTTTGTCGACACCTGCAAAAACCTCTACAACGTCTCTTCCTCCGAATACATTACCCCGTACGGCCCCACCCCATCCATTGACATAAATCGTGGCACCCTGCAGGGGGACACTCTCTCTCCCATCCTATTTACCCTATTTCTCGAACCTTTCCTCCGCTGGCTCACAGTGGGCAGCCGGGGATACCGCCCGGGAACCCCAGCCACTAACGTTGACCCCAAAGAACCTACAGCTACCTACCCCGGCCACGGCTTCCCCGACATCCTCAGCCTCGCCATAGGTACAACCCCCAACATGGCCATCCAGCTCCGGATACTCTCCCTCTTCAGCGCCTACACAAGTATGCCCGTCAACATCCGCAAATGCTGCATTACCGGCGCCCTCTGGCGCTCGGGCAACGCCCTCTCCCTTGCCAACATCACCCTACTTGCATCCCGCCTCCAAACACAGTTCATCACCATCAACTCAAACCGTGCCCCTATCCCTTTTATTGGCCCCTCAGACACATACGGCGTCCTCGGGGTAGAGCTCAACACCTCCCTCACCGTCGCTGAGCATTGGCACGAACTAAAGCGCACCACCGCCGCATCCCTCATCACCGCCCTCTCCACCTCCCCACTAACACAATCCCGTAGACTACGCGTCATCAGCGGACTATTAACCGGCAAACACTTCACCCTACAACTCGGCCTCTTCAACGACTCCTGACTGGACATCCTCGAAGGTCAAATCTGCCAGGCACTCCGCTCCGCCGTCTCCTCGGTGCGTAACCTCCCTCGCACCGCCCTCCACCGCCCTACCTCAGACCTCGGCTATGGCCTCCCCTCCCTTAAAGCCCTCGCCGCACAACTCACAGTCTGCCACCTCCACAAAATCATGAACACCCCCGGCTATAGAGGCCACATGGCTCGAGCACACATTTACTCCATATCCACCACATACACCCACTGGCCCACTGAATCTATCATGTCACGCAACTCCCCACCCACACTCCGATGCCTTGTAAGGGCCCAACGTGACGCATGCACCATGTTCCACAACATCCCTCCACTCTCCCTCACCAACCCCAATGCCTCCACACTCCGCGCTCACTTCACCCGCCAGGACAACACCCTCCTCGCGTCACTCCGTGACAGAGCCACCCACATCATCGACCTCCAATCCTACATACAAGCATACTGTGAATTCACCCCCCGCAAAGCACACGCATCCCTCCTCCCCCGCCTCAAAACCCTTTGGAAACACATCATCACCACATGGCCACAAGTCCTCCTCCACGCCACCTCAACCTCCCTCCTCCTCAAATCCTGCAAATTCATCTCCACACACACGGGGTCCACCACCTCACTCTCAGTCCCCATCCGCCTAACCGAGCCCCTTGACACCATCCACGACCGCCTCCCCATCGCACACCTCAATCCTAAGAACGCATCTCCCCCCACCACCATCCACCCCTCTTGGCTCCCCCTCCTTTCCCCCCACCTTCCCCGCTCCCCCACCACCCTATCATCCGGCATCCATACCCCTCGCAGCAGAACCCCCCCTTCCCCTAGCACCCACCACA
>JAPMLY010001064.1:0-134099 GCA_026401115.1 Tetraselmis chui | reverse complement strand
CGTGATACCGAAAGTTCTCGTCGCGACGACGCGTCGGGTGTCCAGGACCGTGAAAGCCTTGGTGAACGACTACCATGCGCCGGAGCGGATGGACTTCGAGGAGGCCGCTCGCAACGCGGGCGGCGACGACGCGGCCATCGGCATGTTGGCCGTTGAGGCCTGCGTGCGCGATGCCGGAAACGTCGTGGATATACTGACCGCGCTTTGTCGGAACGGGTGCCTGCGCGCCGCCGAGGCGGTGATTGAGCACAACCCGAGGGTGTGTAGCAATCCCGCAGCGGACCAAGTGTTTGGCGCCGCGTCGGCGCGCGGTGGAATCACCATGATGCAGATGCTGCGGAAGCACGGGATGCCGGTGGACGGAGACGCGATTTGCCTCGCCGCCAAAGGCCGCCACTTGGGCGCTGTTCAGTGGTTGTCCGCGGAGATGAAATGCGCGGTTGACGCGCGCTTGATTGCGGCGGCCGCCGAGGGCGGCAGCTTGCCGTTACTGCGGTGGCTGCGCGCGCGCGGCTGCCCTTGGGACGAGTGCGCCTGCACCGCGGCCGCGGCCGGCGGCCAGTTTGCGGCCCTGAAGTGGCTGAACATGCATGGTTGCCCGTGGGCGTGCGGTGCGTGCGAAGCGGCCGCCGCCGGCGGCCACCTGGAGATGCTGCAGTGGCTGCGCGAGCGCGACTGCCCGTGGACAGAGACCTCGTGCGACGCCGCCGCGGTGAACGGCCGCCTGGCGGTGCTGCAGTGGGCGCACGCCAACGGCGGCATGTTCAGCGAAAACATTGCGTATCTGACCGCGGAAGCCGGGAAGCTGCAAGTGATGCAGTGGCTCCGTGAGGTCGGGTGCGAGTGGGATTGGTACCACGTTTCGAGGTGCGCGGTCGCCGGGGGTCACCTGGAGATGCTGCAGTGGCTAGTCCGCCAGGGCGATGACTACATCGACGAATACTCCATGTGTATGGCCGTCAAGAGCGGGCATGTTGCCGTAGTACGCTGGATAGACAGCATAGGCATCGAGTGGGACCATACGCTGGCGAGCCACCACGCCGCCCTCGACGGCTTCCTGGACCTTCTGAAATGGATTCACAGCGCCAAGGGCGTCCGCCTGTTTTACGACCACATGCGGCTCGCGACCGGCAATGGAATGACGCACGTGATGGAATGGCTGAACGCGCAGGGCGTGCCCTTGACCGAAACCGTATTCAATCACGCCGCTTGCAACGGGAGCATCCGCTCCATGGAGTGGCTGCTCGAGCGGGGATGCCCCTGGAGCGAGTGCACTTTCATGTCCGCCGCCGGCCTTCCCGAGAACCTGCCCGCCCTGCAATGGCTGCATTCGAAGAAGTGCCCCTGGGGGGCGTCTGTGTGCGAGACCGCCGCGGTGCGCGGCGGCTTGCCCGAGCTGACATTCCTCCTGGAGGCAGGTTGCCCGGCGGAAATTGACCGCTGCATGTACCTGTGTGTCTTTCAGGGCCGTGTCCGTACTCTGGAGTATCTGTGCAAAACCTACCGGAAATTCGCTACCGAGTTCCTGTGTGCGGCCGCCGTGATAACGGGCCGAAGAGACTCTATGGATGTGCTCCTGACGGTCAAGTGCCCCATCGACACGCGCGCCTGCATGGCGGCCGCCGCCGAGATGGGCGACGAGGACATGATGCACCGTATGAGGGAGAAGGCGAACGCCAACCCGCGGGACCCGAAACTCATGGTGCTGGCGGTCAGCTGCGGCAAACTGACAACCGCGGAGTGGCTCTTCCGTAACGGCTGCCCCTGGAGCGACGCCGCGGAGAGCGCGGTGTTGCAGAGTGGATACCGGTCAACCGTGAAGTGGGCCCGCAAACGCGGGCACCTGAGGTAGAGTACCAATAGCCATGTAATTTATTTTTATTTTTTGCTGGGCGGTCTCTGGTGAAGATCCTGGCCCAGACGTCGTGGTCGAAGTGCGCCATCTCGGGCGATCTGGAGGCAAGTGATCTGCCGGTTGTTACCAGAGTGATATCTGCCTCCTTCGATGCGCGCCCCTCCCTTCTTATCCCTCCCTCGTCGGGCGTCGGGCCAAAACAAAAAAACGTTTACAACGAAGGGAAATGTCTAGTGCCTCTCCCGCGCCGACGCTAAGGCGCTGCGCGATGACCGCTAACCTCCACGCCGCTACCCTCCACCGGGTTGTTTTTCGCCGGTTCGGTTTCAGCCGTCTCCTCCGCCAAATATTCCGCCCATGATTCCCGGGCAAAGGCCTCCATGGCGTCAAGCTCCTCTTGGGGCAGGCCGAGTGGCTGGGTTCGCATGTCCACCGTGATGCGCACGAGGCTCCAGCTTTCGACTTCGGAATCTTCATCGCACAACCTCTCTGCGAAGTTTTCTGCCTCCTCTTTGGTGTACGCTGTCACGCGCTCGCCCATGCCGTGTAGCCTATTGATTTCGTCCCACAGCTTGAACTTCACGTCGTCCAAAATCTCCTCTCGTGTATCTCCGCTTCCGTAGCACCCCAGTTCACCAACCCAAATTTCCTCAAAGCCGGGGACATACCGGTTCAAAACGCCCCAAAAATGGTATTCCCGCGCCCGCTCCTCCTCCATTGTTCCCGTGGAGCGTTCACTGAGATAATTCCGAGACAATTGTGCGGACGGCGGCGAAAGTGTCGGGAGGTGCCGTCTGTGCGGTGTGGACGCAAAAGTACTTTTTCTTAAACGTTGAGGACTCGGGGACAGGTTTCCACTATGTCGTCTACAATGTCGTAGATGCCGTCGATTCCCACCTTGCGAAAGAGCATCGCTTCCATGACGTCGTCGACATCTTCTTCCGCTCCTTCGCAGTCTTCGTGCCGCGCGAAGGCGTACGTTGGGGTAACGTCTAATTCCGGCAATATTGTCACACATCCCACGTCCACAATATTGTACACAGCCCCCTCGACATTCCATGTCGTTGTCATTCGGAAAAACGGGTCTACTGCGACGTGGGACGCGTGGGACGAAAACGGCGCAGAGCTAAAGCGCAACTTTACTGAAACAAACTCTGCAGACAGCGCCTACTCATCGTTCGGGCCCCAAATTAGGGCCGGTACCTCGGTGAAAGCGCTCGGCCTCATTTCCAGAGTTCTTAGTGACGCAGAGACGGAAGGCATAGCGGCCTTCCTCGCGAGCCAGATCTGAGTTCCCTCTCGTATTGCATTTATTTGGCACAGGGTACAGGCTTTACTGGCATTTACAGGCTTTACTGGAGTGTTAAAGCGTCTGCGTCTCCCAGCCCAGCCCAGCCCAGTCGCCAGTCACCCATGCATCCTAAGGAGTGACGAGAAGACAGATTCCATTCAGCAGTTGCTGCGCATTATTACGCGCATAGAGCAACTGTCAGTCACCGATATTTTGAGGGGCATAATAGGACGAGCTGGCGACTTTTTTAGTTTCCGTCGTTTCCACAGCCGTAGCCACAGCCTCCTGCGCAGCCGACAGCATGGCGACCGGACCCGCCGACTTCATGATTGAACCAGAGACGGCGCGCGTGCAGTCCACCTCGGACCCGCGTGACCGCCGGCACACCGTGGAGTTCTGTCAGCACCGCGGCTCCGACGTGGTGGGCCTCGAGCTGGCGGACCCGCTGCCCGAGGGGCTCTCGCGCGTCGCGCTGATGATTGGCGCACAAGTGGTGCTGGACTGGCGCGTGGACAGCGAGCCGCCGCTGCGGCTGAGCGCCGGCCAGGACCTGCTGCCGGGCGCGCTCACCCCAGCGAGGCTCCGGCCCTCCCTCGCGGCGTACGAACGCTTCCGCCTGCTGTTCGAGTTCGGGGCGGACTGGATCGAGTCGCGGGATGACGGCGTGATGATGGTGCCCGAATTACACAATGTGCCCGTGTACTCGGACGAGTGGGAGGACTTCTTCGACGGCCACGAGATCCGATCCGGCCGCCGGGTGACCTACCGCACGGAGCCCGCCGGCGTCGAGCGTCGCATTATGGTCGGCGTGGATGTCGAGACGCCCGCGGTCCGTGTGCGCCTCGCGCCCGCCCAATCCGCGCCGCCGGACAAGATGGGCGACGTGATCGTGGAGCGGCTGCGGCTCCGACCGAACGAGGATCCGGAGTACGTGGCGAGGCTGCGCGAGAAGTACGGGATGGTCGAGGCGGGCGACGAGCTCTTCGTGCGCAACCGCCTCCGATACGCCCACAACATGGCGGTCAGGCTTTTCACCTTGTGATGCTTCCAAAAAAATAGCACGCAACTAGTGTCTTCCCGTGTCAGTGTCTTCCCGTGTCAGTGTCTTCCCGTGACAAGCGGACTTTTTGAGGGACTGCGGGCGTGCTTGGGACTTTTTGAGGGGAGGGCGGACCTTTCGGTGCCGCCGCCGCCAGCCTTTAGCGCCCTTTTCACTGCAATTCTCACTCCCTCAAAAAGTACCCTCAAAATGTCCCTCCGGTGTCCATAGGAGATAGGGGCTAGAAACGCCGAACATACCGGATACCACGGCATCAAGAGCAAGTTTTGAGCCTCGGATACCGTGGTAGTGCAAGACACCCACATGTGTAGGGAGGCCATCGTTGCCGTTGGGGAGTTGATCTAACATCGCGGGGTCCTCGACGCCGCCAGAAAATATGGCTCTCCATGTACATATGTTGATGTTGAGTCTTGACAACGACAATATAATGGTTGTACATAAGTAATCTTACAAGAAAAAGCAATCAGTGCCACCAAGCAAAAAGGAGCAAGGAGAAAAAAATCCACATACCCGGGGATCATGAACGCATGCCACAACATCATTACTAACCTCTTGCAAATTGTCGCGAAGATAAGAGCCCAAATTACCATGAAGAGCAACAAAAAAGACGTTGCATGAATTCTCGCCGCACATTCCCCCAAAAACGTCGAACAAGAACACAAGTAGATCGACGAACGAAATATTGCATGCAAACGTAGCTGTCTGGCCGCAATGAACGAGAGTCACCAGCACCCATGCTAGGGAAGCGACGAATTGCCACTAAGATAGCAAGGCGATCAACCAACTCAGCCGCCATAGGCGCCAACCGGCCCCCATCCTCCATAGCGAAGGGGTAGCAATCATGGACCGAATGAAGCGAAGGCGTGCAAAGCGGAAGTGCGGAGGTCCGCATCGAGTTTGCCCTACTGAGCTCCCAATTCAAGTCTGCCCGGGAGTGGGAGACGATCACCTATTTCAATATACTGGTAGTGGAAATGCATGGTGAAGAGCTATCCCATCTTTCGCGGATGGTGGCAAATATCGCTCAACTGGCCGTAGATTGTATGCATGTTGGAGACAAGCGGGGTAGGGCGGATTATGAGAGATAGTTTTCCCCTCTTTTCTTCTTTTTGCTTGGTGGCCTCCACTGATTTGTCTTGTAAGAAAGTTTGGAGATGATAAGAGATAGACAAGTACAGTTAGCCGGGTAGAGTACTAAGACTAGACACGGTCTACAGCGAGCAATACAAATAACAATCATTATTAAAGTTCAAGAAGCAGTTTAAGGCCTGTTCTCTGATGAACTTAGCCACCATCCGCGAAAGATGAGATGTTCAGAAGCCATGGGCCGCAAGCGTCCCCGTGCTTCCTCGAGCGGTGCGTGAGGCGCCGCTTGTCGCCTCCAAGTGTTGCATTCTCGGCGTGGCTTAAGAGTTTCCTTAGTATAATCTGCTAGGTTTATGCACAATGTAGTGCTTTCCTTTTGCTGTGCTTTGGATTCCGTGATCCTCTTGTCACTCTTGCCCTCTTGTTTCCCCTCCCACTTTCCCTGTCCGTGCTCATCTGGTTCTTCTTGTAAGAAAAAAAAATGTTCAAGAAGCACAGAGAATAGAGTTACATGTGAACTTAAATAATAAATAATAAGGAATTCCAAGTACTGGCATGTTGGCATCTGCGACCATTTGCCGTTTCTCGCGTTTAGTAGCAACTTTACGGATGTTCTAGAAGAATTTCCCCGTGCGCCAGCCCGCGGCGATACGCATGTTGTGGCCGGAGCGCAGAGATCAGTCGCGTCCATGATTTTTTGTTGGGTGTAAAGTACCTGTAGTACGGGATGACTCAGAAGACGGTATCAACATTATCATCGATTACCGGTTTTGTATACCCGGCGCCAGGTAACGAACGACTATACTACTGGTACGCTTTGCGACGAAAGCACTCTTGCGTCATCCCACGGAACGCGGCAACTGGACCTGAAAGGATTAATTCACTGCCGCCGCAACGCTGCAGGTAGTAGAGTGGTGTCCACACGGAGTCTTATTTGCGGATACACGTGCTCAGCGAGTTGCCTTAAGATCGACCGCAGATATTCGGGCAGTGTGCAGAGGCGGTCATCCAAGCTACTGTACAACAGAGGGGCGGCTTGCATGGTTGCGTAAACTAGGAGTCGAGTTCGACTGTGTAGCGGAACGGGTATCATGGCCGTGAAAATGGTGCGCTGCTCACACGGCGGGACATTTCAGGGGCTTGACTTGCCACCACACCGGGCTCGTGTTCATTCTGAGTGATTAAAGGCTTGATAACGATATGGTTGAAAATGTGTATAGCCGTAAATTTTTGTGGTATGATGTCACGTACAGCATACAGCCGTGTCCTCCGCCCCCCCCCCCCCCCCCCCCCCCCCCCCCCTCTACTATCATCTCCCCCTCTTGCCGTCACACACAGTTCGTAACACAGGAGTCGGTAAGGACCTCTGGGGCTAAGACGCTCGCACCACAATTCGAGAATAAAAACTTTTCTCCTTTAATTCACACCCGCCACCGCCGCGCTCGCCTGGGCTTGGCGTATCGCTTTAAACCCGTCTATCTGACAGTCACGCGTGTCGTCCAGCCTCGACACCAAGAACTCGTATAACCATACCCGACAAGGTTGGGCACTCGTCCTGGCTGTCGCTTTAGAATCCCCACAGCTGCGGCAATTGTGCACACAATAACGAGGACAGTAGGTGTGGTGTTGCTCTGTGTCTTCTTTGCTGATAGCAAGCTAGTGTGTAATTCCCGTTCAGCTGCTTAAATGAGTGTTCCTGTTCCTGTTTACTCGTGACTTGCAGGTGCCGGTGGATGTATTTTTGAGGTTAGCAGAGAGCAGCACTTCACAAGCCTTTTACTGGGATGCCACCCGGTAGGACGGCCGACATTACCTTCTCATCACCTGTGCTGTTCTTAGCAGTTGCCTGTGCATAGTTCAGCGCTTCCGTCAGAGTTAACGTCCGCCGTGGCTTATATGACGTACTATTTTTTTTCTGTACTCCTACGACAGGGACGCTGTTGCCACATCGGCGAACTGGCAGAAGACGCTGCTCAGTCCCAACGGTATCACATCTTGGCGGGAGCTAGTGCAGTCTTTTATCGCACCAGCAGACCGTCTTCGTTTGGAGGTCTGGGACGACGCGAAGTCCGGACAGCTACTTAAAGCGGACGTGCGAGTGCTACGCTCGCCCGACGGACGACAGGTGCCGGCTGTGGTTCGAGCGGAGTGCTTTGGTGCGGGCAATAAGCGGCGTGTTTGCGGGACAGTCCTCCTTGAGAACTCTTCCTCCGAGCTTTTCTCGCACGTGCTGGGCTCAGTGCCAGAACAAGAGCTTCCGCTGAAGCTACCGGATAGCTCTGGAGGGCCTGCCCACCACGGTGTCACTTGCAAGTTGGCAGTCCGCGGAGCTGAGGAGTTGGCTGAAAACGCGGGGTCGCAGGTTGTGAAGCCGGGGTTGCCCATCGCAGTGTCTGACGTAATCCAGACAAAGGACTTGAAGACGGAGCTTGAAGTGGCTGATCTGCGAGCCGTCTTTGATAGCGCAAATGCACCCATCATTGGCGTTGACAAGGACTGTCGCATAAACGAGTGGAACCAAAAAGTGGCGGACATCGTAGGGTACGCTATCACAGCCGCGAGTCACTGCACACACACCATCAACATGGAGGTGCTTCAAATACTGCTGTGAAGCTAAGATATTATATTGGCAGGGGTTCATGCTTCATCCATTTTTCATACCAAAATAGTACTCATATCTCCACATCTGCGGCTTTTTAACCTCGCCTCCCTATCAAATGTTTCGGATGTGTACGTGTATGCCACACTTGAGCTCGACATTGACGCCTCGCCATACTCTGATATTTAACAATTGACATTGCGAGTCTTTTTGAGCGCTGTTAAAGCTTCAGCTCAGTTGATATTTTTGGAAATTTTGTCGATGTAGATGTATATGTTCCCATGCAAGCACCACTAGAATACAACCATGACAGCCATGCCGTGCTACAATGATCTGTGATCAGTACTACTGGATTTTGATCTGTTTATTTGTTATTCTTAATATTGGTGTTCAGTGTGCTTCACCTGTGATTCTACCTGTCAATATCCCAAATTGCTACATGTGGGTTTGTGAGTCCGCATTGCCCAACAATACGCTAGTGATGGTGATTGATATGGAAATGCTGAATGTTCTTTGGTTGGTACCTGCTATGCAGCTATGGCGTGGCGGAAGTCATGGGTCGCCAGCTGTTGGTTTCAGACTTCACTTTGCCCAGGCACCGTGAGAGCGCCCGGGTAGCGCTGCTCCATGCGCTGACGGAGGGCACTGTCACACGTTCTTTTGAGATCCATTTGCGCAGTAAAGGTGGGCAGGAGGTTGTGCTGCAGCTGAGCGCCGCCCCGCGCCGTGATGTGCTGGGGACGGTTGTGGGCGTTGTGTGTGTAGGGCAAGATGTGACGCAGACGGTGATCAAGGCGGACGCAGAGGTGGCGTTGAGCCGTGCTCAGGCCGCGGATGCCGCAAAGTCTGACTTTTTGGCGAACATGAGCCACGAAATGCGCACCCCACTCAACGGTATCATGGGAGTCAACCAGGTATGTCAGAGCTGGCACCTGCAGGCCAGCAGCATCGTTTCTTGCACTCTTTGCTATTGCATTTCTATGCCACGTGAATCTCAGCGTTTCTAGAGCGATCGGTTCAAGGGGTTTTTAGATAATTAGACCACTCTGTATTTTCGTTTCTAGCGACAATCAGACTCACATTTATGTTGTCATCGCCAAGAACTATTTCGTTATTGCGATCAAGCACTGTAACGTATTTATTTATTTTCTCAGTATTCTGACGAGTAGTAATTTAATTATTGATATGAGTGAAAACGAAAAGCACCAGAGGAATAAAAGGAAATAGCAATAAAAAAATTAAAAGCAAATAATCATTATTTCTCGCCAGCGTAATCCCTAATAGATCTTTCTTATACGGAATCGGATATATATTTCATATATATATATATATTTTTTGCGCCCCCGGGATATGAGCCTGGCAGGCAAATCCGGGTTACGTATCGAATATATAAATGATTTGTCACTGTTTATGCCAACTGATTATTAACCCTTATGCCCGATTTTCGACATCAGTATACAGTATGGCTGTCGAATTCATTCCAAGAAATAACCTTTTTTCCTGGGGCGAGTGAAAAATATATTAAATATTCTTACAAGAAAAAGCAGCATGAGCCACCAAGCAAGAAGGCGAAAAGAGGAAAACACCTGAGCCCGAGGAACAGGAAGGCATGTCACAGCATCGGTACTGCCCTCCTGCAAAGCATCGTGGAGATAGGAACCCAAAGCACCATGAAGAGCAGCATGAAAAATGGAAATAAAAGAATCGAAAGAGTGGAAGCAGGACATCAGTAGTACTAATAAGCTATGTGCGCTAGTAGATAGCGCCTCCCCCGCTTCGGGACGGATGCGAGGAGGGAAAGCCGTGAAGCACTGTGGGACACCCGAAAGAGGCGACTAGACATTATGTCGGCCGCTCTAGCTTGCGTTTTCAGGCAGTTGGCTCTTATAGGAGTCCCGCCTTTGTACTGTGGCTTGTTTACATAATGAGCAACTTTCTCAATCCTATCCCTTCTCATCGAATGCCAACCTTTTTTCCCTTTCCCGTGTAGCATATATTATGTTAGTATATGGCGAGTACTGTCCTGTGACAGTACGTCACAGGACTACTCCAAGTACTCGCTACGATTTCATGCTTGTGTTATATATCGCATCCATTAGGTGGTTTAGCTCCCCCCCCCCCCCCCCCCCCCCCCCCCCGATTTGCCTCTGTACTTTGTTTGTAGAACAACCCCACTACTGTGCGAAGTACTGAAATAGCACATATTCATAGGTTCCACCACAATTCGATGAGTTGTTGCCTATCGGGTTTAGGTATAGGGTTAATGGTTTAGGGGTCTGCCAAGTAGTAAGTGGCGTATCTCCCTAGCTAGACAACATAAGTACTGTTTTGCTCTACATTGTTTCCTCTAAGTTCCCCGCCAGAATAAGCCCACTTCCCTCCACGGATTTCCTGGAAATCGGAAGCTAGACTAGACATTACTTAGGTCCAGCCTTATGAAAATCGATGTATCGGATCAGTTGAGAATGGCATGATGAAAATATAGGGGTTGGAATCGCAATGAAAATCGCTATTCAAAATTCAAGCCACTCCATCGCGGAATGAAAATCAAGAAGTCTCTAGTTAGTGATCCTTACCTGTACGCAATAGGCCAGTGGCGATCACAACTGGTATCGCTACATTTCTGTGGAGTCCAAAATGGATATGGTTCAGGCACCATTACAATAAGACTGGTTACTAACTCCTTGGCTCCATAACTCTCTTCAAGCTCGTGAATGACTAACTGGGATTCCCGCGCCGGCTTCTATGCAGCTGCGCCGTTATCAGTGCATTCTTTTTATTGTACCTACGACGCGTTTAGCTAGGGCTAAATATACAAAATTATACCTCAGGCGGTATGTTTCCTGGTGGCACACGCGTAGTGTCCGTGTAGCCATACACTTATATCGATGTTAATTAAATCGTTTATTATAAGAATGGAAATATTGATAATTTCTTACATAAAAAAGCATTGGAGGCCACCAAGCAAAAAGAAGAAAAGAGGGAAAAACCTTAGCCCGAGGAAGGGGAAGGCATGCCAAAGCGTCAGCACAAAGTTCTTATTTTACAAGATTAGAAACCTACGGGTACCTGTACACGTGTAACGTGGAAAGTGCAAGATACGAAAAGAGGGGCGAGCAAATATAACGGTATTGATGGCGCCTCTCAAGAGTCACGACCAGCCTTCTTACTTCACGGACATCATCGACCTGTGGATTCAAAATATGCTGTGCCCCCGTTGCTAATGCTGTACCCGTACTTTGATATTATTCCTCCTCTTTGTTTGCCTCACAATTCGACTCATATTATTTCGCGGCTACAGGTACCTGTACCTAAGGACATTATTACCAGGACGCTTTGCTGGAGGGCAGTGCTGATGCTGTGGCATGCCTTCCGGCTCCCTGGTCTTAGGTTTTTCCCTCTTTTCTTGTTTTTGCTTGGTAGTCTCCGCTGTTTTTGTGTAAGAATTTTAAATATGTATTACTAGGTCGGTACGGTACCCGTATCATTGTCTCTTCCATTTTTTTTCAGAGGCGATGCTACCTGTGCGCTACCCTGGTACGATCTGAGTACATATACCCGTATCTGTCCTTGCTGTTATTTATTTGTTTGAGGTACAGGTATCAGTACCCTTTACCTATTTGGTATCACTGAATTAGATCCAGATCGAGGGTTCCTATATGAGGCCAACGACGAGACTTCACAGATCCCTCAAGCGGAGGGACTTCATAGATCCACAGATTCACAAGTGGAAGGATGCGCCCCCCAGCCCATGGCTGTTATTCATATCACGTCGTGCGTGCTGAATTTCCTAAATTTTATTGTGTTTATCCTGAGAATTACATTAGAGCCTTCGTGAGATCCGTAAGACACATGCTCTCTTCAACTTAATCTACACAATTTAAGCAAAATATTAAATCAAATTACAGAGGACACAGTGGAATTCACCAGCAGAGAAGGAAAAAATTCGATGGCCTTTTGGCCCGCGGAACTGGGAGGCAAACAACAACAGCTGTACCACCTTCCTCCAACACGCTAGTAAAAGCATTAATAGTTATATATCGAGTGTCATTGTCATCGCATTCTTGGAAGCGTTGCAGGAGGGCAATGCTGATGGTGTTTCATGCTGTCTTACCTCACGGTCTTTGACCCGTTTCCCTTATTTCCCAGATTTGTAGTTTCCAGTTTCCACTGCTACATTTACAATCATTTGATTATTTAGCTATAATCCTTATATTTATTGCGTGTTAGATATCTCTAGGCGCAAACAGACACGGCGCGGTGGGGCTACACCGCCCCTCATCCGCTGCAGATGCCACGAGGTACGAGAGAGTATCCGCTGTAGCGATAGCTGCAAATGCTGTACTCGGTGGTTTGCCAGCACGTAACACGTTCGGTTACCCGTACATCTACCTTTGTATGTGGGGAGACACTCGTACCTGGTATACGTCTGTCACCGTACCATTATCGCCTGATACGGTTATTGTAGTACATCATTGGCAGTACGCCCCCCTCCCCGACCGTTAACCGATATGACGGTACCGGTGCCCCCCCTCCCCTGTCGTACCAACTTTAATTATTCCGCATAGAGATAGAATTAATGCCCACTCTCACCTGCTAATCGCCCAAATAGCTTACCACAGGGACAATGGTATGTATTTTGAGGTCAAAGGCGGTACGTAAAGAGGAGCTTCCGATTGAACTGTACGTCATTGACGTTTATCATGGTTGACAATGATGGACCCGGCTTTATTGATGCGCGTGGTATCGCTACGGATACGGGAGTAGCAGTAAGTTATTCAAATGATGTTGGGATGAAATTAATCCATGGAAATTATTTTTCTAAGTTCAATGTAACCAATGCAATCTACCGAAAGGAAAGAGCAAAATGCAAATACGCCCAAGCCCGTGGAGACGGAAGGCAGGCAACAGCAGCTATACCACTCACATGCAAGGCATCACGAAAATAAGAACCCATTGTGCCATGTAGAATCACAGAAAGACGCTGCATGAACTCATGGCTCACACCCTCGGGAAATCTATGTATGGGAACATATGAGAACGCCGAATAAAATCCTTCATGCGGGCGTACCTTGTAGACCGCAAAGAGCGGGAGTCCGCAGCCCTCAAAGCTTGGATCTTTTTCATTGGTCTAATCCATATCGCTAGATCCAATTACATGTCGAATTTTCGGTATCCAATCTAGCGATACAAAGTGCGGATAACATGAGAAAAGTCACGGAGGGACTGACAGACAGAGGCTTAGGGCTGTGGGGTTTTTCCTCCTTTTTCCTATTTGCTTGATGGTTCCCACTTCTTTTTCTTATCAGTTATCCTGTTACTGTGAGTCGTAATGAATGAAAAATATTGAAAAAACCAAGTACCATCAAGCGGTAGCACATGATTGAAGTACTAACCCATTGTGGAACTTCAATTCTTTAACCCCATTCCACCGCTTCAAAAAGCGCTGATGATCGAATGATTTCTGTTTTATAGACTGCACGATGTTGCAGCCGCGCTGTTCTTTCTAGCATAAAAAACAAGCTCTGTTTTTTTTTTCCCTCCTTATAAGCAACAAGCTCCCCGAAGTAGCGATAACTTTTCTCGCGTGTAGAACTCTCCTCGCATGTATTTTATTTCTGGAGTCGCTACTCATATTATAATTTGAGCTGTAAATCCTGTAGATTTCGTTTCTTTGCACACCATAACAGTCTGAAAACGCGATTCTTCTGCAATCTCTCTATCTTCCTGTCTACCAGTATGTCAGTCCAATGTCACTGGATTACTACGAATTCAGGCTTAGTTACGAGAACGACACCAGTTTCTGAATCGTGCTCCATGTCAGCGGACTAGCACCAGTTCTGTGCTAGTCACGGTGGGCGACATGTCGTACTTCTTCGTAATCCTCGGAGTGCATTGTGTTGCGAAGAGCTGTTGACGACCTATCGGGAGTGCCAAAACAGCGCATCGTCAACTTACTCCGACCCGTAATTTGTTTGTCCATGCTGTCCTGGATGCGGTTCCACGAAGCTGACAGCAGCGAAGCTGCTGCATGTGTTCCCTCTTTTGATCTATGTATTAAATCTTATTCATGACTATTATTTGATTAATGATCAGAATGTTCCCTGAGTTGGCGGTTTTTTGGGGCGCCCCCGGGATATTGGACTGGCAGGTAACCCATATCGGGTTGTGTTAGCGGGTTGTGGTCAGGCAATTCCACCCGTAGGACCTCGTCTCTGTCATTTTTATTATTTCGAGCTGTATTATCGCTTCATGTACCCGTACCTCTACCCGAACATTCATCTGCATTTCGCGACAGTACGGGTTTTGGCATCCCTGCACCGAGTTTTTTTGTATTTTGTACGTGATGTAGGCCCATAAATAAACATGTTGCTGCCTATGAATGTATCAACGTGATCGAAATATTAATTATTTGTTCGCGATGCCCTGTGGAGGGCATTGCTGATACCATGGCATGCCCTCCTTTTCCACGGGCTTCGGCTTGTATCGTGGGGCTTCTATCTTCTTATTGCTTGGTGGTTTCCACTAATTTTTCTTGTAATAAATCACTTCAATTAATCAAGTCACTCGTAAACTACTACCTGTACTCGTACAGGCATAGGTATTGATGTAGTGTTTATTTATGATGCGGGCGTTCTATCTTTGATGTGATCCGTAGTAGTAGGGGAACAGCCAGCCTTACGGATGCCGGCCGGCTGGTGGTACAAGGTACTGGTACAGATACCTGTTGAGGACTATTACACGTTTTATTTTCACCGCCTGTCCCGTAACATTTGTTAATTAGTTGT
This sequence comes from Tetraselmis chui, assembly GCA_026401115.1. NCBI lineage: Eukaryota > Viridiplantae > Chlorophyta > Chlorodendrophyceae > Chlorodendrales > Chlorodendraceae > Tetraselmis > Tetraselmis chui. The sequence goes on along the minus strand of JAPMLY010001064.1, from coordinate 119,420 downwards.
ATAATCTAGAACAAAGAAAGCAGTGGAATCAACCAACAGCGAAGTAGGAGAATAAAGGGGAAGCAAAGAAACATGACAACATTTCTTCAAAGTCTCGCAGGACGACGGGCGAGCAATCCGTACCATTTTGTTTTTCCTTTACTTGTACGATGCTGTTGTTTTAATTGCGAGCCGTGCTTGCTGCTGTAACCTCGGGGTACCTGTATCGTTTCAGTACCGGTGACATCCTAGCGACGCGCCGAAGGTACAGGTACCGTACCTGTAATGATGATCCCACCCGTAACATTGTGCAGTAGTTTGTTGAGATTGCGTTTGGCGCAAATCCTCCACCAATGAAGTTAGTGATACATCTCAGCAGTTATTTTCCATACTAGTAAAATTTCATTTCTTGCCCCGAATCTAGTCGAGCTGATAAGGGGACACACTGACACACACACACACACACACACACACACACACACACACACACACACACACACACACACATTTTAGCAGATTAACATAGTAGGATATCATTGCTTGGTAATGTGTTTTAAATATTGCTAATAGAAAGACCAGATGCATCAGGACCAGAAGAAATCGGGCGAGGCATTCTGGCATATCTACCGGGTGTCCGTGCGGACTGCTCGTAAATAACATATCCCAGGAGCAACAAAAACTGTATTCTGAATTTAATATACTACTGTTTGCAGAAATATCGCGACGGGATGGGTTATCTTAATATCATGAGGGTCATCGACTTTCATGTAAATGTTACCTACATAGTTCCATTATTGTCGTTTTTCGTTCAGCTGTAAATGAGGGAAGACCTGTGCGTGAGAACATCCTTGCAAGACTAAGTAGAGTATGCCTCTGTGTATCACAGGTTCTACTGTCTTCCAACCTAAACATGGAGCAACGAGAGCTGGCTGAACTCATTCAGAGCAGTGCCGACGCATTGCTTACTCTGATTAACGATATTCTGGATCTCACGCGCATTGAGAGCGGGCAATTGGAGCTCGAGCCTGTGGACTTTGACCTGACGGGCACAATTGAAGAGTCACTGGACACAGTGATGATGGCTGCAGCTAACAAGGGACTTGAGGTGAGGCCGTCTTCGAAAACTAAAATGTTGCCGCTTTGTTAATCTAGTAATGGACGATATCCGAAGCGAATATCAAGAAAATACCGCGATCATCGGAATCATGTAAGTTCATCGCTTACATACTCGAAGGGTTTCAACTTTTAGCCCGAACCTGAAATCGGTATGCAGGTGATAAGCTACGTGGACACCGGGGTAGACGGCCTTGTACGCGGCGACAGCGGACGGATCAAACAGATTGTTTTGAATCTTCTATCGAACGCCGTGAAGTTCACCAAGTCGGGCGGTATCATGGTGACGTGCGAGAAGGACACTATCGACACGGACTCGCAGATCAGCTTGCTCATCAAGGTCACCGACACGGGCATCGGTATCCCAAAGGCCGCGCAGGCCAAGCTCTTCAATCGTTTCACTCAGGTGCGCAAGCGGTGCCTGATACAGCTGTGATTGCAACTGGATTGCTTGGCCCGAAATAGTTTTCGAGAACGGAGCTTAAATTGGAAATAAAGCAAACAGTTGTAACATTGCGATTCTTTTTTTCACGTACGCCATTCGCGGTGTTATTGAATTTCTGAAGCTGTCGATTGACGCTACGCTGTCTGATTCATCTTTAGGTCGACAGCAGCACAGTGCGACGTTTCGGTGGCACAGGATTGGGCCTAGCCATCTGCAAGCAGCTTGTCGAGATGATGCAGGGGAGAATCGGCATTCGAAGTGAGCTGGGGCAAGGCTCTACTTTCTGGTTTACAGTACTGTTGGACCGACTGCCTCCGCTGCTGGAGCCGCCGCTGCTTACCGAAGCCTTGCCCGTGCTGGTCGTAAGCGCAAACGCGAACGAGCGAATGGTTCTGCGAAACTACTTGACAACTTTTGGCATCGCCCAGGTACAGACAGATAGAGCAGAAAAAGCACAGAACCTTCGGCGGCGTATATGTCGCTAATGGCTGATTAATCGATTGTTGTTTCGATACCTAAACCGTCGTTGATGAGTATTGACAACGCCCTAATGATTGCGCAAGGTATGAAGTAAGTTCACAATGCAATGTATATAGCGATGATGCACAAATCGTCCACTTCGGCTCTATCCAGCGATTCAGAACTGGTTTTACCACTGCAGTTACACGTACCTAAGGCACAGAAGCTTTAACTTCATAGAGAACATGGAAAAGGCGTGTTTACCCGCTTGACTTTAAATGACCTCCGCAAATATTATCACATTGCTTGCTATTAGTATTTCCTCTTTACTTGCTCAATTCGTAGCGACGAGTTTTGTGTTTGTCTCTGATTTCGATAAGTATGTTTGGATAGAGGCATAGGCTATAGCTCTTCAGCCTTTAGTGCAGCATTTTGGATTCTGAATTGCTTGAACGGACATGCATGCAAGAGTATAATAGATTTTAACCGCTAATTGTCAATTTTTCACAGGTTGACGAGTTTGTCTCTCTAGAGGACGCGGACGACGCGCTCAAAGCGAAAAGCGAGCCGTGCTATGGAACGCTGTTAGTGTCAGTGGCTACGCGTGCGGACGGGGCTGTCGACACCGAGAGCCTGATTAGTTTTCGGCGGACCCACCGGCACGCCACGTCAGCGGCGCTGCTGCTGACGCCGCTGCCTACTGTGGGCCGGGTACGTGGGACCTGCGGCCCTGAGTGGACGATTCTGAGCAAGCCGATCAAGAAAGTTGCTCTAGCTGCAGCTCTCAGAGCCGCCTGCGGAAATGAAAACGGACAAGGAAATGTTGCCATGCAGCCTAAAGAGGTAAGGCCAGGTTGACGCGCTGTCATCTGAATTAGATTACCTCTAGTACGTTTTAACTACAGCTGATTTAGAAACTGATGATTGTGCGTATGTGCGGCTCTCCAGTCAGCAACATTCGTGGTTGACTTGCCTGAAGGGTTTTTTACATATTGCCTTCATTTCATCGCCTAACTTACTTCAGTGCGTTCAATATATCACCGCTTAGTGTTCAATATATCACCGCTTAGTGTTCTATTTGCTTGTCATCTGCAAATGAAACAGAGCGCAGTGATATACGCACATGTATCTCCTATCCTTGCGCGCGGGTATCTCCTATTGCTATTAGATAACTTTCAGGAGGTCGTTTGCTCGCAATGCGTTTTTTCTATTTATGCGGGAGTACTGTTTTTTGTGTTACTTTGATGTACTTATTGCTTGTTGCTTAACAAATATCGCTGTTGTTCAAGGGGGCGAAGGACATCGAGCAGGAATCCGCCGACAGTATCACTGCAATAAAAAGCATACACAAGGATGGGCGAAGGAACACCAACCCGGTTGATGCCGGTTCCCTTGCGGCATCCATTGTGAAGCCCTCGCTGTCGGTGGAGCGTTCGACGCAATCCCTATCGAGTCCGAGCCAAGTTCGGATTCTGCTGGCTGAAGACTCGCTTGCCAACCAACTTGTCATCAAGCGCTGTATTTCCGACACAGGCAAACGTCTACTGGGCAGCGAGCCGTTTCTCAAGGTATCGAGTGCCATGTGAGGAATGAAACGCCAAATAATATGTGCCTGTATTAATGCAATGCGTTCTGTGTTGGCCCTAATCTCCGAAATCATATCTCCGAAATGCCCCATATATCAGAAAGCAGATATAAAACAGGTGAATTTGTTTTACTCCTGATTGCGCTATATATACTTCTTTTGACACTTTTCTATAAATGCTATGTCGCTGCGATAAAGCACGGGTCCTTTGCTGTATATCATTCCCCGGTAGAATGCAGTAGCTAACAGTTGCCAAATACTCTGTACTTTATTGGCGCTTTTATCCGTCGCATGACTATCACATATGGTCGTACGTCTCCGCTATTGTCGCCCTGCCAAGACCTCCCCTGGTAATGCAGTGGGTGATGTACGTGGTGAATGCAGGTAATGGATGCAGGTGATCCTTAGCAATTTGTTGTGGTACCAGTGCCATTGACGATTACTTGTCGCTCAGTTATACACCCGACGAGCTCATTTGGCGCTTGGTATCTGTAGACACTTTCACAAGCGAGAAATCAAAAAGTTTTTTTCAAATAAATCTTCACCCTATATCGACTAGTGATGAGCTGAAATACAAAGTTGCCGACTTGTAAAAAAGCTGGTCTCGCAGTACTGTTGTTTGCGTTACAATTTAAAAAGCGTTACGAAGGGGGCCGGGCAACAGAACAGTCAGTACTAGACTACCCCGCGACCGGGGCGCAATGTCTGATTTGCTGTGGCGTGGCGGTGCGTAATTTTTCAGGTGGTGGCCGACGGGGACGAGGCTGTGCGGTTATGCAAGGAGAACAACTACGACTTGGTTCTCATGGATCTGAACATGCCGTGCATGGGTGGTGTGGAGGCCACTGGCCTCATCCGCCAGGAGTGAGCAATTTCGCCACGCGTGTCTTTCTATTCCTGCATTTCAATTGTCCATGGCAGCAACGCAATTTGTAGCATTGTTTGCATGTACAGCATATATGTGCTCCAACTGCAATAGGCATTCTACGGGTACTGATGTATGCACTTTGTCCTGTTTACATCGCGTATTGCCGGTGGTACAAGTTTATGGTTTATGCCGATCAGTCATGCAGTAGACTGGGGATAGTCTATATTGTCAGGTGGAGAAAGCGCCGAACTCTATTTTGATCAGAAACATTTTTGTGCCCGTAACAATTTCACTATTTTCGCGTTGAGTATCCACCTGCTCAGATACTTATGAAGATATTCCTATTTTCAGTTTTTGGTTTGTTAATGGATTCGTCGTTCCAATATTTACAAAATTAATGTGGTGCTCATATTAACTGATGTTGCTCGATTTGTTTGCGACGTCTGGCCATATTGACCGTTGCTGGCGTAACAACCACAGGCTCTCCAAGGCCGACCTGCCGATCGTTGCATTGACTGCGGCGGAGGAGGTAAACCGGATGCAGTTGCCGGAGGCGGGTTTCAGTGGCACTGCCACTAAGCCGTTGTCGCGTGCTTCATTGACTTCGCTGCTGCAGCAGCACTTGCCTTGTCTAAACACGGAGCTACAGCCTGCACTCAACGGCAATCACGGGTAAGCGATAAGTTTTGTGCAGCAGATCGTCGAGAGGCACGATAAGCCGGAACCCGAAACTCTGAACCATAAATTTAAGACTCAGCCGACCTATCCCGCCAGAAGAAATGTTCATACGACCGACTTCTTCACTCGTAAGATTTTGTAGGTTCGGGACATTAGATAATTCAACAGCAGGGTTTTCGCGTTGCCTAGAAACTGAGAGGACTCGCCCCTTTGTCCTTCAGACATGACTCTGAGAAGTTGTCTGGGCTCGCTGAGGAGTTTCATATGGAAGCGTCTGACGAGTCTACGGCGGAACAAAAGTCGGTGAATCGGCGGGAGCGGCTTGGACGGACCAAAGCGGTACCCATTTTGGCCCCACTAGAGCAAGGGCAAGACAATTCCGGAACGTCAACGCCGAAGCAGGGCATCAAGGTACCCGTATGCATCTCTGTCGTTGATCTTACTTCAGCCAAGCCGTAAATGAAATAGGCTTTGTTCAAGGATATGTATGCTTGGCACCTGTCAATGAAGTGAGTCAGACGTCATCGCTCATTATGAGAGCTCATTTGGTGTTTAAGTATTCAGCCACCTGCACAACTAAATTAATTGACCTTAGATGCGATTACTATTACCCTACGTAGATATATTTTGGGAGCCTATATCAACCATTGGCAGACAACCCCGATGCTTTTGCCAGTTTCCACAAGCAAGATTCCGGCTTTTGGTAGCTGGATCCTGTTCCGAAGGACATTTGTTGCTATTTGCGCTTCGTTTAGTTTCCCATTTAGCGTTTGATTTCCGTAACGTATGTTCGGCGACACTTGTAACCTAACTTCATTTAAACAGGTATGTAGGAGCCTTTTCTGTGCAAACTGATGACCTTATTATTTGCGTTTCCGGGACTGGGTGTGCTGCAGATACTGCTTGTCGAGGATAGTATCGCCAATCAGGTGATGCTGCAGCGCTCCATTAAGCGCAACGGGCGAGTGCTACTTGGCGCAGAGCCGACGGTCACGACGTGCAACAATGGTCGGGAAGCGCTCATGGAGCTTTCCGAGCAGCGCTATGACTTGGTTTTCATGGACCTTCACATGCCCATCATGGGGGGGATGCGAGCGATACAGGAAATCCGCAAAACGTACACGCCCCACCAACCCACTCGGAAGCAATGTCTACCCTTGTTCTATTTTGATTTTCTTGTTTTCCGTACCGTTTCCACCTATTTCTGATATCAGAAATGCAGTAACGACCAATTGTCTAAGTAAGGTGTACTGATACATTGCGAACTGAAACAGTTTTCCTTATTCGATATCGATATAGATGGAGCCAGTTCGTTCAAGTAGACTGGCCGCTTTCTTCACCGTTTCCAAATTCAGAAATCGTTGGTGCTACTGAGACATCTCGACATTGAAAACTATGTAAAGTTATGCGTTATTAATTGTCCGTATGATTGCTGTAAACGATGTGTATATTTGCTTGCTCCTCTAGCATCTGTACGCAAAATCATAAGAAAATGGAAAATGCCGCGGGTGAGACAAATCCCAGGAACTACCGCTCCACTGGCAAAAGAACATGCGCGAAGCGAATTCGGACCGGTTGTAGTCTACAGAGCTTAACTGAGAGACTGACTAGCTAGAAATTGTACTGTGAAGCTATTTTTAAATGTTTGTGCCATTATTAATATCGCGGCGCTGACTAATGAAACGCGTAGCGACTGTCTTCTTTTACCTAGCTTCGCCGATCGCGTGTTGAGCAGGTATGCGAAGGAGACACTTCCAGTGATTGCGATTACCGGGTCGGAGGATCCCGCGGGCACGGACACAAGCTCCGTAACCCACATTACGACTGGTTTCAACGAGGTCGGCGTAAAGCCGACGGACAATGAGCACATGCAGCGGCTGCTTCAGTCGCACTTGCGCTGCCTGGCAGACCCGGTCAGCGGTGTCATAGACTTGGGCTCCACTTGGTGAGGCCCCTTACATAATTCGAAATTGACGGATGCTGTTTGTAGGCCTCATCGGCGTCGGCGCCAAGCGTACTTTTCTTAGATTGAATTCGAAGTGCTGCAAGCCTCAATGGTTTTAAAAGCTGAGACTGCGTGCTTGTGTCGGTGAAACTAATTGTCTTGAAAAACTCGCAACGAAATAATAATCCCCAAAGCTCTGAATTTAGATATTTGATGTCCGAGGATTCCTGCAGTATCATGAATATTCTTAAGTCTAATGTGTCACTTGTTTTGTTATCGAAATAAACATCCCAGTCGGGCGTTTTAGATGAATTTTCTATTTGATTTATGACATGTGCTGATCGCTAGGTGCATTGGCTTACTCATGTTTGTCTGTTGGTCGTTTTTCCAATTAATATCATGTAGTAGGAGAGTGTTGGCTGCCTTCAATCCTTGCCAGCCTAATTATTGAATCATGGCCAATATTGTCGATTTCTTTCGTGCCCAGCCCTTCCACTCTCCCCAAGCTTCTGACTTGCCTGGTGGCCGAGGACGACGGCGTTTCGATGAGAATGATGGGACGTATGCTTCAGAGCAACGGTATTCGGATTGTACAGGCCGCCGACGGAGAAGCCGCCGTAGTGGCAGCGATGACTCGCTTACCGGACGTCATATTGATGGACTGCAATATGCCTATCAAGGTAGCCCTCGTGCTCCAAAAATTGAAAACACTGGAGCCTGTGTGTATTTCGCCGTCATTCGGGAATGCTTCAATCTGATATAAAAGCAACGGCTCTTCACGAAAGAAAAAACCACATTCGTTCGCTTTTTGAAATTCCGTCCCCTGTACTGAATCGCACCCAAGCTGCAGTGTCCGATCCCCCCGCGCGCTTTTATATTACTCGAAAATCATATGAACCCTATATTACATCACAACGCTCCTAGTACTCTAGACGCCCTTATATACCGCTAAATGCACAATCTATCCGTCCCTCTCGGACGGGCCGACTCGATTATGGCGCGCCAAGGGCACCATTTTCACGTCCTCTGCTACTTCAGTTGCTAATTTTGGATCGTTTATGGCGGTTGCAGGACGGATGGCAAGCGACACGTGACATCCGGGCGTGGGAGACTCTCAACGGCCGGGAGCGAATGCCCATAATTGCCGTCACCGCGAACGCAATGTACGGCGACCGAGAGGGTTGTCTCGCTGCCGGTATGGATGACCACGTCGCCAAGCCCGTCGATGCGTCATCACTGATGGCGGCTATTGCACGTTGGGTGGGATCAGGCAGCTCACAATCCTCGCCAAGAACGTCATGCTCTCCGTCCACCGTCCTTGCTCCGTCGACGGCGTTAATTCAAGCTGCTTTGGCAGGGAAAGAGGTACGTTGTTATGTAGTTACTAGTGCAGCCTCGTGTATTTTATCATTCGAGGCCAACGCTTACCTTCCCTTCGCCAATATACCGACTAGAAAAATGTATGTAATTGTATGTACTGTACCATGAGGTGCGCATTTGTGCGCCGTTTTGGCTATAAGAAACAATGTGAGATGGAAGCTTTGTCTCAGCGGACACAGATCTATAGTTTTTTTTTTTAATGGCGCAGCAAAGCATATCCCATATTTGCGCTGCACTCTATTTCCTGTAAGATTATCAAAGGTTACCATACGGATATGACATCATTCGCATGTCGAGCCGAGTAGTGTCCCCTGTCATACTTAGTTTTGTATAGGTTGTTTTTGACCCCCTTTTGGGAGGGGGCCTTTTACAAAACTGTTTTTGCTCAATACTTTGCGTTAGTACTGCAGATGATATGCTTTCGGGTAATCTGGTTCAGGATTTAAGTTTTCTTGGAGAGAATGGCTCTAGGGTTAAGTGGGGAGATAGAATGTCAGGCAACTGGCAGTACTTAAGACAGATTATCTGAAGGAGTTTTTTCTGGAAAGACCGCCTGAAGACTGCCTGAAACTTTAAATGTATATGTTTTATAATCGCCTTTCATACAAACAGCGCGTCGGTGCTGCTCTGGCCGGTTAGCAATTCAATCGCCAATCCAGTGCTGTATTACTCAGCTGTCCAGCACTCTGAATTTGCAATCTAGCGGCGATTGTTCGCATCAGAGCGCTTATATGAATATATACACACACACCCTATGTACGCAACCGTGTTGCATATTCTATCTGGCAGCACCGATAAAACGTGCAACAGCTAGCGGTGATATATAAACACAATGTCACTAATGATCGTCCTGTTAGCGAAGTTATGTGATGAGCAATTGTATAAGGCGGAAAGTTATGCTCGTGCACGCGCTCAGGTGTATTTGGAGGCAAAGCTTTATCGGCGTCGCTTAAGCACCAAATCGTAGTGGTTATGCTTCATATTTGCGAAGCCGTCATCGGTTGTCATTGAACCGATGCTGTTGTGACAATCATGCATAGGCGGAGCAGCACGTGCTGCTAGTGGACGAGGGCTTGGCACTGCTGCTGGACGCCAAATGGTCACTGGAGGCGGAAGGCTTTGTCGTGGACGTAGCCGAGAACGGTCTGCGTGCGCTGGATATTTTTCGCGGTAGGACGAAGGCGTACGCAGCAGTCGTAGTAGCTGACGGAGTGTCGGTGCTAAACGCGATCGACACAGCGACCGGGATAGTTAAGGCCGCCGCGGAGGCTGGGTTACCGGTACCGCCACTTTTGCTTCTAGAGTCAGCACTATCCGGGACCGGGCGGGTGCCAGGCGCCAAGGGGCTGGTCCGGAGGCGGAGCTCCCTCGACGTTCCGTCTCCCTTCCGATATGTCGTCCGCACGCCCGTACAGGCTCTCCAGCTCAGCATGGTTCTCGCGGCCTGCGGCCTCAAGACCAGCGGTACCATCCCAGATGTCAGCCGCCTGCGTAGGTATGACGCCGAGGCGATTCACGGTAATGTGGCAATCTGCGTCAGTGAGAACTCGGCATTTATTGGCGTTCTGAAGCAGGCGGGTGCCCCCAGCCACTTCCGCTGAGTCTGCTGTTCATTTCTTTTGCTTGACTTACTGTTGACGACCGTATTCAACTGCTGCTAACGCAAAACCCTCAATATCAATCCACTGTAATGCAGCCGGTTTTAATATCTTTTTTTCGCCGTCGCAAGATCTTTATTTCATATTGTTGATATTTTCATTCTTGCATCATTGATAGATAATTTTATTTTTAATTGGTACCAAAATCGGCCCCAGTCATGAAGGACGCCGGTATCTTGGGTTTGGTCATCGCGGTAACAGTAGTTGGATTGAGTAAATAATGGCTAAAGGAGCTGTTTCCCCCACTTGATATCGACAGGTGCTTGCCAATTCTGGTGTCGGCTGCACCCACCTGTCGGACGGAGCCCTGCTGGCTACCGAACTCGCGACCACCTCATACGACTGTGTCATCCTGGACCGGTGCTGTGGGGTGTCGGATCTGATTTCGAAAGTTCGTAGTCGCCATGCATCGCTACCCGTGTTGGTGCTCGCTCCGCACGACAGCTCGTCGGCGGAAGCAGCGGAGCTTGCCGGCGCTGACGAAGTGCTACCCTTCCCTGTCCACCATTCCGCACTCATGGGCGCCCTCTTCCTCTTGACGACAGCCGCAAAGGTAAGCACGACTCATCGTTGTGATGAACTCGGCTTCGCGCAGTCGGAAAGCAGGGTATATTCTGTCCACAGAACCTATCTAACAGTTTCGCGGATGTCGATTTACTTCCTGCTTGGATCGAATTTGATGTGCAGTTGTTTAGTAGAGTACTCTGTGCTCGTAAATAGCAATACTTAGTAGGACTGTGATTCGTAGAAAGGTCTTTGGGATCAAGACAAAACCAATGCTTTGAAATATTACTTACAGTACCCGTCTGACAGTCTTGCAGTACCAACCCCACTTCGAGAGATTTATGCCCTGCCAAGCAATATCTACCCGCCGGAATGATATCACTGCACATTTCGCCATATATACGAAACATTACGTGAAATATGTGAAATTGCTTACAATATTGCGCTATCCAGTATTGATACAATTCTTTATCCAGTAAAGATATTTGTCAGCTACTGTTTCTAAGTAGCCGATCCGTACTTTGGCCATCCGTGTTTTCACCAAACTGATGACATTATGGGTCACAACACACACATCAATGCAATGTGCAACATCACATCAATTTCTTTGGAGAATAAGTTGATGCTGATTTTTGGACTTTATAATAATAATTGTTTTCAGAGTTCTGAAATCAGGTTGTTGGGAAATTAGAGGCTGGCCCTGTCACCACCAGTTTGGGTCTTTTCTTTGATTACCGCTTGACTCTATCTGCGACCTTGCAGAACACGCATGAGGGCGGCGCGGAGGCCGCCCGGCGGTCGAGCTTCCGGCCGCGGCCGCCAATGGACTTAACGGAGCCGCTGCACCTCTGTATGGGAGACTGGCAGACCGTGCTCACGATGCTGACAAGCTACGTCAAAAAGGGGTTGACGCAGCTGGCGGCGCTCGACCGTGCAGTGACCAGTTGTGACATCAAGGCCATTCAGTGCGTCACCGCAAACCAATCTAACGTTTACATTAAATTCTGAAATACTCTCAAAAGAAAACACAATTGTATGAATCTTAAATATTCTATCTAAAACAATTATCTGGAACTTCGAACCAGGCATAATTATCTGAAGTGCCATGTTCTCTGTCTTGCATCATTGCTTGCCCCTGGGTACAAAAGGGCTTGAATCAGTCATGTAGGTCAACAGACAGTCCGTTTTACATTTTGAAACAATTAGATTTTTTGTGTATTTCGTATTGGAAGTCTGATTTGTGGGTTAAACAGACAGCCAGATTTATTTAGGTTCATTATTTTCTGTCAACGTAGGACGCAAGCGCACCGACTCAAGGCAGACTCCCACACCAACGGCGTCGCTCGCATGGCGCGCCTGTGTCAGGAGCTGGAAGAGCTGGCGGGGCAGGAGGGCGTGGACCCCGAGGCCATTGCACTGGCGGCGTCGCACCTGCAGCGCACGTTTATGGAGATTACGGACTTTCAGAGCGCGCTGGGTCGGATGACCGCGCTGGACATCGGCGCGGGGCTCAAGTGGGCGGGGGGCGACCTGGAGGGGATGATGCAGGCGGTGCTGAGCAGTCTGCAGCGCGCGTGGGCAGAGCTGCAGGCGATGGAGGAGCAGATAAGGGGCGGCGACATGGAGGTCGTCCTCTCCCTCACTGAAATGCTTATGGGACCCGAGGTGGGCGGCGTCCTTTCTCCCCGCGCTTCCCTGTGCTTGCCATCATCCTGTCTACCAATTAGTTGGCTGAATGTCTGAGTTTGCTGTTAGTGCAAGAAACCAAATAAAGTATTATTGAACTCGATTATATCGGTTGCACTTCTAGAATGGCGATAGCTACTATCCCACATTAGTATTTGATACGGAGTAACGCGGCTGCATTTGTTGCATTACGCCTTTTGCCAGAAGGGATGCCTTAAACCACGGTTTGGAAACTTAATAATATAGATTGCGACGCAATGTGAAGCGTCGGATAACGGACAGACAGGTTGGCTGCTGTTCATGCGGGGTACATAGCGACCTGTGCAATGCTCAAAGGTGGCGTGTGTCACTAAGATTTGCAGGGAATGTTGAATTTTTGAAAGTCATGCGCGGTGAGTGTGGTGCGTTTTAGAGATTCAAATCTGAGAATGCCACTGAATAACGTGGGACGGCCACTAATGTCGTTGTCGACACGGATAAGGATGCGGTGCTCATTACTTGAAGGCACGGGTAATGGACCTCAATGTTTGGCGTATGGATACGCATCTTTCTTTGATTATATTTTGTGTACATATGGATATGTGCGTTGATACAAAGTGACGCGTTGCCTATGCTTATAGGTTTTGGCGGAATTTCATAAGTTTGTGCATTTGGAAATTTAATCTTTAAGCGTTCATCATGGTCAAATAATTTGTCTGCTGATAGTTGTGAAGTAATTTGCCTTTTAAAACGAGATAGTTGACCCGTACCTGCAATGTTGTGAATCTACTGACCGTCGGGACAAATACTGTCGCAGATCGAGGCGGCTGCTTCGAAGCTATACTCGGCGGCTTTGGACGCGCGGTCGTGGGTGAAGACAGACGGCGACGGTCACAACGCGTTGCGCCTGCTCTGGCGAGAGTTGGAGCGGCTGCGGACAGATCTAAAGCTTCTGAAGGGGACGATGGCGGTGCAGCTCTGCGACGGCTGACATGTGTGAACTGAACTGTGTCAATTTCACTGTACTGGTAGTATCGACAGCACGACACGGAACGGCGCCACGAAATGCAGTCGCATGATGGGAAATTTATTTGTTAATTTACAACGCCGCGATGTAAACAGCTTTGTCAGGTCGCTTGGTTTGCCATTGCATAGAAAGTGTGACATGGAGCGCGTGCGAGCATGCACACACACACACACACACACACACACACACACACACACACACACACACACACACACACACACACACACACACACTCCTAATAAATCCACATTGCAACTTGATATAAACTTTATATCGTTGAGCTAACATGACGTTTGATTAACAAACTAGAGTAACGTCGATAAACATCACGAAGAGAGCAAAAGGTGGGACTCGTTTGCTTTTTCATGTCGTCTCCGTTGTCTTAAACTATAGGCGAACCTTGAAATCTTGTACCAAATTGTTTCAAAACTTTTTGCCCCGAGCATCTCGTTTTGTAATTACGCTTGAGGTTGTCCAAATATTGGGCGCGGTGGACATAATATGCGGCTTAATGATCTATCCCCCTTCATGCCATTCCGTGTATACATGGATTAACAAGTATAGGTCGACTTGTTGCTGAGAGGTAGCGGTGTCATCCCGTAGCATAGCCGGAGCGGGTGCCCAACTTAACATCAACCCGAAGGTACGGAAACGCTTCTTCCGCGCATCAAAATCTCGTCTCTCTCCACTGAACTTTGGCGTTTTCACGGACTCGGTTTCAAGTGCGTCAGCCGAGCTTTGAAGAGTGCCAGAAAATCAGGAAAATATCCACCAAGAACAACACCGAGTACCGGCCAATACGGTCAAGACGTGGTCAGCATAGCTAGAAAAAGGAGACACCCGAGGGCTGACGGAAGACGGAACTTTACTTCCTGAGTCTATACGGCCAAGTCAAGCAGAAACGGGATATAACCTATCAACTATGGCCTATCAACTGACGTTGTACATGTGTGATAGTACACTTGTGCAAGATGCCTCGCTCAATATTTCAGCCGGACCACCAAAGGGTGTCAAGAATGAAAAAATAGCAAGTGACAAGGAATCAGAAGCGATGAAATTCTTTGCAAGCACCAAGCTAAAGCAAAGGAAGCAAGCCGGTCGAGATGTGTCACGAGTCGGTGTTCATGGGCTCAAGGCTCCAAGCGACACAAACGAGTCGCTACCAACCGAGTATCGGAAGTAAAGAACCCGAAAATAAAGACCCGGCCGCTTTGCGAACCAGCCACAACGGATGTTGCGTCACCACAAAGGTCTACCACTCCATCGGAAGCAAGCTCTAGGTTCTAGTCAAGGTAAATGGCTCCAACCACTAGTAGCTTAAGGGCCGATAACTTGTGAAAGTTGTGTAGGCGATAAGGAATTATTACACTTTCGTGGCGACATTAAACGTCATCCCATCTTCAGCAAGTGCCTAACACTTGCCTATCACACGACACGCACACACTGTGTGATGAGCACACGCCAACTTCTATTCCAAGCCATTGGATGATATCTAACGCTCAGCAACTTGCCACTATCAACACAATTATCCATTCAAGCTTATCATCTTGTAATGCTTAGTCATAGTACTCATACTATCACGATAATACACACTCAACATAGCAACATGCATAGCTAACCATGTTGCTCAACAATGTTATTAACTCGATTATTATACATCACCATGTTGCTCAACAATGTCCTAAATACATGAGCAACCGATAGCCGTTAGACAATAACCGGTCAAGTTTGCTAGTAATATTGTAGTTCAATTTCCAATTCATAACAATGTGACCAAGCATGAAGTGGCTTGTCTCCATGACGCACGGCTTGCTCCCGCCTCTCGGGGGTGCTCGCGAGCGCGTGTGTATGTCGAAACGGGCACGTATGACCTATGCTTAAGTGCGATTTCGATCGTGCCGGAGCTTGGGGACAAAACAAGCAATAAACCCCCCCTCCCCCCCCCCCCCCCCCCCCCCCCCCTCGCGAAAGTAGTCGACGGCCATACTCAAATTTGCACCCCTCCCTCGAGACAGTTGCTCTTCTTGCCGACGCATTGATCCACCTAGCTTAAGCTCGCTTCCTCTTTCCTTTTGGAGCTAGGAAGGAAAGCAAGGCCATAAGTTAAGAAGGCAATAGGTTTCCGGTTGGCAGTTTTGCCCCCGTGCAAGAATTTGTCATGTCCCTGGTCCGTCGCCGTTAGTTTCTAACTCATGTATGATCGCGTTGGATCCGCCCGTATCCTCGCTCTCCCAATGGTTTACGCTGCTATAGGGGAGGGGGGGGGTCGAGCGGCATGCTCCGCCACGATAACCCTAAGCACACCGCATAAGGCATTTGTGTCGAACGATTGTTGGGTACCGACTAGGGGAGGGCCTAGTTGAATGCAAGGTTCGAGTCAGTGTTCTAAAATCCGCCACTTGATCGCGTGGCTCCTCTGCCTGCGTGTGAGGTGCTACTTTGGTTAGGCTAAGTTGGCAACCTTAGACTAATAGTAGAACCTAATCTCTGGATCTAATTATACAGCGTAGAGAGAATTAGTAAGATTGTCTTAGGAACAGGGTTTCTTACAATCTGGGTGTGGCGTGATTCTATTCTGTACCGGTCTCTCACCTCTACCAGTAAGTCCCCGTCTTAAATATCCACACCTCAGGTGTTCTAGAAACAGCCTTAGAACCTGTAGCTTGTGCTGTCTGCTAACTAAACCAAACTATTACTAGTGATACAGGTTAACTCAGGTTACCTGTACCGTCTATCTAACCTTATCACACAAGCTCTTAGAACTATCTAGAAGAGAACTATCTAGAAGAGATACTGCTAGTAACTCTGTACTGTCGAGGGAAAATACGGCGATACAGTTGTACTGCCGTGATGACAATAAAAGAGTCACTGAATATCGCTAAGATACAGGTACCATTTAGAGGAAATAAATAATGTCAGATACTAGCACTTAGCTAAATGGCTAGGATATGACACTCTCCCCTCCTTAAGCACCAGCGTCCTCGCTGTGCAGTACTCAGGGTCTTGGTTTCTTGGGGGTTCTTGCAGGCCAGCGATTGCGAAATCTGACAAAGTCAGGGGTGCCAGAAAATTCTCGATAAACATCCGTTCGAAGAAATTCGGAAAAGATGCTTAAGTGGTTGACTCCTCGCATGGGTTCCCAAGTGTCCTCGCTAGGTACGTTGAACGGTGCTGCCCAGCGGACCTTAAACAAAAGTCCCGTGCCATTGGAGTTAAAAGCCACGTCGAGTATTTTGTCGACTTCAAATCGCTTCGCATCGTGCACAATCGGAATTGGCTGCGCACTGTTGGCCTGTTCTGGTTCTGAATTCCATTTTTCCAGTAGACTGGCATGTACAACATCGTGAATCCGTACTCCAGGGGGTAGCTTAAGCCGAAATGCAACCGGGGAAACTTCCTCCGTAATGAGAAACGGTCCAATGTAGCGGTCGCGTAGTTTAGAACATGGCTGTTGTACAAACCGTAGATTTGTCGCCTTGAGCTTAACCTTGTCGCCAACTGTAAAAGGTACTGGTAACCGGTGCCGATTTGCAGCGTCTTGCATGTGTGCCTGGGCTGCTTTGACGCAGTCGTGGGCAAATCTGTGCATCTCGACCAGAATCTTCACTTGCTCCGGTAAAGTACGGCTAGGCTCGTTATCTTCAAATGTAGCCGTCGTTGGAGATGTCGGCTCAAATCCTAGCGTCGCCTTAAATGGAGACATAGTCGTTGACGTAGAAACCGCTGCGTTGATCGCGAACTCCACGTTGGTAAGGTGTTGAACCCAGTCGTCGTGCAAGGGGTGCACATAGCATCGTATGACTTGCTCCCATGTCTGGTTTACTCGTTCAGTTTGGCCATCTGTCTGGGGGTGATAGCTCGTAGAGATATTAAGCTTGGTGCCAACAGCCCTAAATAGGGTTTGCCAGAAGTCGCTCATAAACCGGGGATCTCGATCGGATATTAATTTCCGTGGTAAGCCAAAATGCCGAAAAACAGCGCGGTGCATAATTTTTGCTAATTGTTCCGCTGTAATCGTTTTCGTAATTGGCTCGACAATCGTCCGTTTCGTAAGCATACAGACGAATACCACCACAGCATCATACCCATCGCACTCAGGAAGGTCCGTAATCAGGTCAAGCGATACATGCTCAAAGGGCCTGGTCGGTACCTCATGCGATTGAAGGAGTCCATAAGGCTTGTGTCGCGCTGCCTTGTTGCGTTGACAGGTAACACAGCTGCGTACATAGTGTTGTACTGTCCGCTTCATGTTAGGCCACCAAAACGTCCGGGTTACTGCTGCCAATAGTCGAATAATACCAGGGTGTCCCGCGGTCGGTGCGTCGTGTAGTTCGTACAGTACTCTTGATCGCAATGTAGAGACGTTCGGAACATACAGTCTTGTTCCGTAGGCGTACAAGAGTCCATTAGATTGACGTACCAGCCAGGTAGGCAGAGATTTCCGGGTAAGCAGATATTTGTCCGAATCGTAAGCGCTTTTGATTTCCGCATGAAGTCCAGAGTCAGGATGTAACCGGGATTCCAGGGAAAAAATCTGCGCGTGTAACTCGCATTCTGCTTCGTCGTTGGTCCAATCGCGTAACAGTTGCAGCTTCTGTAATGAGTCCTTCAGGTCAGGTCGGCGAGACAGAGCGTCTGCCTGGTTGACTGCTCCCTTCTTGTATACGATGTCCATCTGTCGCTGGTAAGGTGCTAGAACTTGAAGCCATCGCACCTGTCGAGTAGACAAATCGCGCTGCCGAAAGAAGTGTCGCAACGTGTCGTGGTCCGTAATTACTGTAAATCCCGCCGCGCCATCTAAGTAGCAACGGAACTTCAGTAGAGCGTCGCGAACTGCCAGTAGCTCTTGTTCGTGGACATGATAGTGTACCTCATGCTTGTTCATCCTTCGAGCATGGTACGCAACAGGTTGTAATCCAATACCTTGGTCTTGTAACAACACAGCTCCTACTGCAAATCCAGAAGCATCTGTGTACAGTGTGTACCTTGCATTAGGAGAAGTGTCAGGAATTACCAGTACTGGTGCACGTACCATCGCGTCTTTAATTTGCTCGAATGCTGACTCGGCTTGAGGAGTCCAGCGAAATTCCGGTGTCTTCTTGGTCAGGTCCGTTAATGGGGTTGCTAGGGTTGCGAATTGGTTGATAAACCTCCGGTAATATCCAGCAAGTCCCAGAAATCCACGTACTTCAGTCACAGATTTCGGTCGGGGCCAATTCTGTACTGCCTCAACCTTGTCGGGGTCCATTCGGATCTGTCCAGCTTCCACCACATGCCCAAGAAAATTGACGCTCGATCGTCCGAAGTAACACTTAGAGAGTTTGATATGCAACTGGTGTCGCTGCAGCTCTCGTAACACGAGTCGAATATGCTCGAGGTGTTCGTCGGCCGTCTTACTGTAGATCAACACGTCGTCCAGATATACCACGCAGAACTTGCCAAGATACGGGGCCAAAACTCGATTCATCATCGCTTGGAATCCAGCTGGGGCATTACAAAGTCCAAAGGGTAGAACGCAGTATTCGAACAATCCGTAATGAGTTCGGAATGCTGTCTTATGTATGTCGCGCTCCTTGACTCGAACTTGATGATAGCCTTTATACAGGTCCAGCGTGCTGAAATAGTGAGCCCCATATAGCGAGTCGAGTAACTCATCAATCCGGGGTAACGGTGTTCGGTCTTTCCTCGTGAGGTCGTTGAGTTTCCGGTAGTCTACGCACATACGCATGGTACCATCCTTCTTGCGTACAAATAAAATCGGGGCACCGTACGGAGATTTAGACGGACGAATCCAGCCTTTTGCGAGTAAGTCTTGCAACTGTACTTGAACCTCCCGGAGTTCTGCTGGTGACATACGGTACGTTCGCTCCTTGGGTGGTTCATCGCACTCCAAATTAATTTCAAAGTCACACTCGCGAGTTGGCGGTAGACCGTCAGGCTCCTTGATAATGTCCGTAAACTCATTCAGGGAATCTCGTAACGAAGTCGTCCACTCAGGTTGTTGATCAGTGTTGATGTCGTCGACCGCGTCCTGTACTTCTCGTAGTCCAATCACGAAGAGGTCTGCTGGTTGTTGTCTAAGCAGCTTTGCCATCGCATCCGCCTCCAAGTGATGTACTGTCACAGGTACGGTGTACTCGTCGCCAGACACCATAGCTTCGCCAGTTTTACGGTCGCGAATCGTTTTAGTAGACCAATCTATATCCGGGTTGACGGCTTGTAACCAAGGTTGACCGAGGATGATGTCGAATTTATCCAGTTCTGTCGTAATTGCGTCCAGACGTATGTCCAGGGTCCCTACTGTGAGCACTTCATTCCGTAGTCGCTGGCGAGTCGTAGTTGTACTACCATCTGCCAATTTTATCCGGTATTTCTCTCCAGTAACCGTCGGGATGTGATGCTCCCGTACCCACTCAGCCTTGCAGAAATTTTCCGAAGCGCCAGAGTCAACCAAAATACGGCATCGATGTCCGCGTAAGGTGCCTCCCAACACTAACAGACTTGTTCCAGACTGGGTTGTGGATACATGTAGCGTCGCAGGAACACTGTCTTCTAGTCGGACGTTCTTGTTCATCCACCCGTCGATCGGTTTCCCAAAAGTCTCGTAACGAAGAGGGAACTGCTGTTCTCCACAGACTAGATAACCCGTACGCCGTGCCGAAATTAATTCCTTCCAGGTAGCCCATACTGCCGAAGAAGTTGACGTAGCGTCCGGTATCGATCCGGGTCGAACGCGAGCGATATACACGTAGTGCTTATTTTGTCCGGAAGACTCCGTCCCTAAAAGGCGTAAATTTGTTTCGCTCACCTTAAATCCAGTTGTCTCCGTAAGAGCTCGCACTGCTGTGTATTCCGGGGTCGCGTCTTCAATCTCCTGTTTGCCACCAGGAAACCAGACCATGCCAGTGTCCTCTTTCGCTAGTAACACTCGTCGGCCATCGGTAACAAGAGTCGTCGAGTGAGTCCAGTAGGTCTTCGGGGGATTCTGTAGATTCTGAGGCAGAAATCGAACTCGATCGGTGTCGTCGACGTAGACTTGCGTCGTCCATCTTGTCGGTCCAACATCTTGCCTTCTTCCTTCTATTCCATCGTTCGTGGGGCAGGTAAACACATGTTCTTTCGCCGCCAGCTCGTCGACAAGTCGGAAATTTCGCAGCAGCTTGAACCATGGTTTTGCCCTCCATTTTGGAACCACTATAACCGCTCGCAGATGGGGATGAAGCAGTTTACTCCGCAAATAATGGCCCAAAAAATCTTCCAATTCATTAAATGGCGCATTTAGCCAAATTCTCCGGTACTTCTGTAAATCTCTCTCCTGAAACGGGCGCGCCGGACAGCAAAAATCCTCCGCCACTTGAGAATTAAGGCCGTCATTATCGCTAGCTCCATCTAAGTCGAAAGGTCCGTAGGTCTGAGAGTACTTCAGGAAATACTCCCTATTCATCATCCAGTCGCTAAAGTCCTTGCTCCTAAAGACTGGCCTCAATGTCGTTTGAGGTAACGGGTCTCGTACTTCTTCTGTTCTGGTCTCTTCCTGAGTCGCTGTAGGAGACGAAACCTCATCCTGCAGCTTGCCGCGAGCTGCCGACTCAGGTCTCACTTTCCCGGCCGGGATTTCCTCGTTCTGTCATTCTTCTTGTTCTTTCTGTCTGGGCAGTCGATAGCGATGTGTCCCTTCTTGTGGCAAATGAAGCACTTGCCCTCCTTCTTAAATCTGTCGACCTCCTCTTGAGTGAGGCGTCTAATCTCGTACAGCTCCCGCGGCTTTTCTTCGGTCGCGCCATGCGAATCTTCCTCCGACTCACTGTCGATCTCCTCCACTGCCTCTGAAAAGTCGCTGTCTTCTTCGATGGCGTTCAGTCGGCCTGTCGAGCGTTGGGTCGTCTCAATCTTGGTCTCCGCTGCCTCCGCTCGCAGAGCTGCTTGAATCGCCTCGTGTAGGGTCTTAGGGTTTTTCAGGGCAACCTCCTTATGAATCGAGGGTCTCAAACCGCGCTGGAAATCATGTACGTTATCTTCTTCGTGACGGTGAGGAAGCTCCAATAATTGTTCTCGAAAATAGTTCGCGTACTTCAGGACCGTGGTTTTCTGTCTCGCTTTGTCCAAATTCAATCTCGCTTGTTCCGCCGGTGTTCTTCCGCAGAATTCCTGAATTAAGGATTTCTCCATCTCAGAAACTCCGGAAAATCCTCCACCGACTTCATCTCCAGTCTGCGCAACTTGGGAGTACCACCACTTCGATAGTGGTCCTTCCAGAAAGCCAGATACCCAGTACACTCCTCTTTGCTCTTCAGGGTTAACGCTGTGATACCGTAGATACCCTCGTGCATGTCGGAACCAGTTTCTCAGCTCGTCGATGTTAGTCGTAGCGATGCTCTTGATCTTGGCTGGTTTGACATCGTTCGGCATCATGCTTGGCATCTCTCGCGTCCTCTCCGATCTCAATTGTTCTCCTCGAAGAAAATTCTCCGTTTCTCGGCTTCTGTTCACTCGTCCTTCAAAATGTCTGAAACCGTTGTCGACGTGGTCACGCAGTTGAGATAGCTCAGTCGAAAAAGTGTCAACTCGGTTACTTAGTCGTTGTAGCATCTCGGTGACGTGTACCGACATAGGCTCCATCGTGGGACTCGATCCTTCTCGCACTGTCTGTCTTCTACCATCTGTCGACGTCGGCTGTGTCAGCCCAGAAGGCGCCCCCTCTGGTCGACCATCAACTTCCTCTGGTAGTCTCTCTCCTGCTCGGTTAGACATCTTCGTCTCGTCTAGCTGTTCTGAGGCTCCGAAACCACGTGTGAGGTGCTACTTTGGTTAGGCTAAGTTGGCAACCTTAGACTAATAGTAGAACCTAATCTCTGGATCTAATTATACAGCGTAGAGAGAATTAGTAAGATTGTCTTAGGAACAGGGTTTCTTACAATCTGGGTGTGGCGTGATTCTATTCTGTACCGGTCTCTCACCTCTACCAGTAAGTCCCCGTCTTAAATATCCACACCTCAGGTGTTCTAGAAACAGCCTTAGAACCTGTAGCTTGTGCTGTCTGCTAACTAAACCAAACTATTACTAGTGATACAGGTTAACTCAGGTTACCCGTACCGTCTATCTTACCTTATCACACAAGCTCTTAGAACTATCTAGAAGAGAACTATCTAGAAGAGATACTGCTAGTAACTCTGTACTGTCGAGGGAAAATACGGCGATACAGTTGTACTGCCGTGATGACAATAAAAGAGTCAATGAATATCGCTAAGATACAGGTACCATTTAGAGGAAATAAATAATGTCAGATACTAGCACATAGCTAAATGGCTAGGATATGACACTGCGATTGTCCTCCGGCTTGCTCGTGTCGCGTCTCGTCCCCAACGCTACTTCCCGGTTGTCCGCCGCCATATGGACATGTCCAACGCATGCCGTCCGTCACGTATCTGCATGTACCCTCCTCACCGCCAAATACTCATGAGATACAAATCACGTTCCCTGAGCATGCGAGTATTTGATGTGTATCTTATCTTGAAAAATACCGATAAGTGGATGTCTTGGCGCCGGTGCGTACACATATTATTTTCAAAAGTCACGCGTACATGGCTTTCCCGGCAGATGTTGACCCAGCGGATCGCATATATCGGATCACCCCGCCTAGCACCCTATCGTGCCATGCATGGCACGGGTACATGGTTGACCAGCCCCCACCACGAGGAGATGGGTGTGAGTGGCGACGTGCATGCGAACGGACCCCTTTGGGGCCGCCGCCATTGTGCCGCCGGCGGGCGCCGCATCATCGTCAATATAAAACGATGGGTACATTATCCCATACTGGCCCCCGATGGCGCGCGACGATGCGCCCCGAGCCGAGGCCAACATCTGAGCCGGCCCAAAGCGCACCCACTGTCCCAATCGCTCGCCTAGCACGTGTGAGGAGTGAGCCGGGGCTCGTGCTTTCCGCAAAATATCACCAACTTGGCGACGTATATCATTTGAGGACTTACGTTTCGTCACAAACGCACCCCATCTCACTAATAAATCAAACCACCAACACGGTGGTTTTCATGTCTTGCCGATGATTACATCTAACGAACCGCGGTCATGATCAACCCAACTACCACCAAATTCATCTTTACGGAGTTCGAAGAATATCCATCGAGAACGGCAGTTGTAATAATAAGCCTACCTTTGAAACAATGCGAATGACGCATGCATTAGCAATGCTCATCTCAAAGACATGTAAGCCTCTCAAAAAGACCAATGGAGACTGTCGACTTCGTCTCTCACCATATTGGCGACCCGGCGCATAACTTTAAAAGTATAACCCTAAAAGAATAATTATATAGCGAATATTAGACGAGCTCTAGAGTGAACATTTTCTAGCTGGTGCTTTTATGATGTGCGTACCCGTACGGTACATTTTAACATTAGTTTCTAGCACAAGGCCGTACTTTTTTGAATTATATGAAAATCCTGATATCTCCGACAATATTTTGAAAATCACTTTTCTGACTACCCCAACGAAAACTTCCAACTCTTAAGCAAGGTGATGATTGTTTACATATCCCTCCGTAGGACTACTAATGGACACATCTGTACGCTAGACTCCGGGGGAGTCTTGGCCCTCCACCTATAGGTGTTCGCTATAGGTGTTCGCCGCTCAGTCGCGATGCGATGCGATGGGTTCATTCATATACACAATATGTTCCTATCGGGAACCGACTTTTGGCGGTACTGGGGTAAGGCGTACATCTCCGTTCCGGGAAGCGGCGGTTCTATCCCCCTTCATGCCATTCCGTGTGTACATGGATTAACATGTTATGGGCCCTCCGCGTTTACGCGGGGTTTACTAGGGCACCGGCCGGAGTTAGTCCATTATTAAAAGGGAGTGTTTACATATCCCTCCGTAAGACTACTAATGGACACATATGTACGCTAGACTCCGGGGGAGTCTTGGCCCTCCACCTATAGGTGTTCGCTATAGGTGTTCGCCGCTCAGTCGCGATGCGATGCGATGGGTTCATATACACAATATGTTCCTATCGGGAACCGACTTTTGGCGGTAATTGGGGTAAGGCGTACAGCTCCGTTCCGGGAAGCGGCGGTTCTATCCCCCTTCATGCCATTCCGTGTGTACATGGATTAACAGGTTATGGGCCCTCCGCGTTTACGCGGGGTTTATTAGGGCACTGCCCGGAGTTAGTCCATTATTAAGGGGGAGTGTTTACATATTCCTCCGTAGGACTACTAATGGACACATCTGTACGCTAGACTCCGGGGGAGTCTTGGCCCTCCACCTATAGGTGTTCGCTATAGGTGTTCGCCGCTCAGTCGCGATGCGATGCGATGGGTTCATATACACAATATGTTCCTATCGGGAACCGACTTTGGGCGGTACTTGGATAAGGCGTACAGCTCCGTTCCGGGAAGCGGCGGTTCTATCCCCCTTCATGCCATTCCGTGTGTACATGGATTAACAGGTTATGGGCCCTCATTTAGAGCATGAGGCAAAGTGAGCGACCGTTAGACATGGGTTGAAATATAGGGTGTCAATTGTTACAATCAAACACTTTATGGCCACCGCGTGGAAAATGAAAGCTACATGTACCGGGACATGTACCGACATTGCTACAACTTTGTAAGTGTCTGTGGCGCTGTTATCACACCCCAACGCAAGCTACCCACAAGTTGGGGGCACGGTACCTTCTCATGCGGCCGGGAGGATACTATTGAGCGCACTAGGTGCCGGAAGTGTGGGTGTTGGTGCTTGGGTGACCGGCTGGGCTTGTGATCTTGCGGACGACGAGTCGAGGTAGGTCGCTACTACCAACTTGATGCTTGTCAATGCCATCACACGCTCTAGTAGCTCAGATTTGTTCCCCTTCACGTCACTGCCCTTTGAGGGTCATCGTGCTCGAGTAGTGCCTTTAAGTCCGTCACGTGGAAGGATCTACCCACGGAGGGCCCCCCTTTAGCGACCTTTTCGAACAAGGCGAGCGCCTTCGTTATCGTGCCGACGACATTTTTGCGGTTTTTTTAGTCCCGCTCCTCGTCTATGGCGGCCTTTTCTTGTGCATTGCGTTTCCTCTCGTTGTCTTTGAATTGCAAAACAGCTAACGCCTCAGCGCTTGTTGCACTTCATGGGAGTCCCTATATGTCCTTTGCCACGATGCTGCAAGCACGGCTCTCCTCGACGTCCTTGTCTTGGGCGTCATCGTCAGCGCCATCGTCGCCACCAAATGCTATGAGACGAGGCTAACACTCTCTTGCAGTACTTCATAGACATGAATGTAAGTGCACAAGACGACCTCCTTAGACTTGGCTACCATACTTAGACTTTGAATGGCCCCCGAAAGCTCCTCTTGGAGATGCTGAAGGAAGTATACGCGAGACGCTCTGCTGGTTTTGCTGGATTGTTGGCCGTGATCGGTGGGATGTGACTCGGTAGGGCTGGACGACACTTGCAGAATCCTCAGCTCAACCTCCCAGGCACGGGCATATAAGTCTGCAATGTTGCAACGAGCAACGGTATGAGACACGGGGGGAGGTGTCCCCCCAGAGGCACTTTTGCCGGAAGAGCTACCGGAGTCGCGCTTGCCATGCGCCATCCCACATGAGACTTCAACCGCTAACATTCGCGGTGTTTGAACTTGGGTAAGATGCCTTCTCATTCCCATCCTGCTTTATTGCGCTTCTTAGAGAAAGCCGCAGCATGAGCGCGTTAAAGCATGGGCATGAAGTCCTTGAATTTTAGGGGGCGCAAAGCGACGCGCATGTTGCTATACTCATCTACGGTGATCCTCCGGAGCTCATCTAGCTTTGCGGCTCTCCATCACGCCGTTAGCAACAATAAGGTGGGCATATTGTCGACCAACCACTTACTGCTATTAGCAACAATTATTATTGCAAGGCAACATAATGTTTAGTAGATGTCGTAAACCACCTTCAATACTTGAAATTTCACGGTGACCTCCCCTTGAAAGCGGAAGCTTAAGTGCGGGATACGGAGCACGAGCTCAGTCCCAAGCTCAATTGCGGCCTCTAATACCAAGAAGCCAATGTGCGTCCCAAATCCATCTTAGATCACAACAACTTGCTTGCCAATAGCATAACTTGGGGATGGAGGGATGCCAAGTGCGGGATGTAGCAAAGTTTTGAAGCTTGCCCCCCCCCCCCTCATTCAAGCTGCGCTTCTCGTTGTTGGCATATCCCCATGAGATGGGGTGGCCGTCCATGTCGTTGAGATTAGAATCGATTTGTGGCGCCCAGCCGGGATGGTACGTCTTGTTGGGACCGAAGACAAGGTACACATGTAACACTTATATCCGTTGCCTAGGTGTCCCCACACGGCGGTTGCGCAAGAGCTGGACTTTGTCACGATGCACTCTCCATCGTCGTCGATTCATGCGTGTACGCCTTTATCGTTCTTTGCTTTGATCGCCTCCGTGCTGTCCAAGTCTATATTTTTTTCTCGCCGAAAGAGGCAATTAACTCGGGGTGAGTGACGAAGATAAGCTCCGAGCCCTCCACGGGGTGGTCATAATTTGGGTTGACCACTGCCACGCATGCTTGGACATCACTTATGCTGCCTTGTCGAAGTACTTGTCCATGTTTTCAAGCGTACACCACTCTACGCGTGTCATCTCAAGTGGTCGCTCCGTCCCCGTCACGAGACCGTGACGGCGTAGAAATCCACGATACCACCCCTCGCTTGCCTGCCCATTGACAAAATTATGTTCATGCTCTTTATCCTTGATCATGTGGATAACCCAAGACATCACGTCATCAAGAAACACAAGGGGCTTATGCTGGCATAGCCGCTTGATGACAAAAACGATACGGACTTCTGTATTAGACGAAATGTGGACACCACATGGTTTCTGAGGTGAGACGATCTTGCTCGTGTCGATAGCGTATTTCATCGACTTGCGGCACCATGACACGTTGCGGGACATGTTGTAATCATGACTTAGTAGTTGGTGCATGCGCATATCGGACTCCCTAATAGACATTTATTATATTGCTGCCTCTTGGGCCAACACAATCACCTCTTGCTTGACTGTTGATCGGTAGGCATCGTGGTCCTTTGCGCCCTTTTATTGTTGTCGGTCTTGGTGTTTAGTCAGCTCTCCGGACACTTTTGGTATCCAGCCCGACTTCCCCTTCCGGCTTGCACCCCGAGATCGCTCCACAGAAGAAAGGCTATTTCCGTCGCCATTGATCTTGCACGTTCCAACGGGAGGATTCACCGAATGGTCGGGACTGATGCTAGCGACGGCGTTAGCAACCACCAACAACTTCCCCATTGCGATGACCCGCATGTAAATTTGCTGCTTCAGGCCGGGGCGATCGGTGGTGGAAACGCTCACAAAAGCCTCTCTCGCGGCCTTCAAACCAAACGCAAGGTAGGTACTCCCGAGCGTGTCGTCCTCCCACATTTCAAAGGCAAGAGCATACAATTTGTTGCGAAAATTATTGGACAAGTTGGCGAAAGGCCGCAAAGAAGTGTCGGGGCGGCGAGGGTAGGACGGGTTACAATGGGTCCTCACCAATTGCACGACCCCCCACCGAAGCGCGGACTCTGCGTGCGCGCACGTATATGCAATTCAGACGATTAACACATGTGAATGCATGTCAAACATATATGTGCTCAATGAAATCATCGAGTGAGAGTGAAAGCGAGATTCTATTGGCAGTCGAGGATCAGGGGTTTCAAATATTGAAAACGGACAATATTGTCGGCGTACCTTGATGGCGGGCACATCGCTACCAAAAACTCAATACATCAAGAATTCCCGTTACCTTGCGCAGCAATCTTTAGACAACCTCTGGCCTACGTTTGGTGGTCATGGGCGGGTGTGAGCTTATTGGTTGAGGTGTATGTAGTTGGGTGTTGAAGATAATTAAAAAATATTGTTACGGTAGCGTGGCTGATATCGTGTTTTGACGTTTAATGGCACCGACGTGCTCAAGCGTCGTCCCGGCAGTCAAACGACTCGAAATGCCGCCATTGCATCCAAATCGTCGAGTTACTTCCGATGGCCTATTCGCGTGCCCGTGGGTCAAATTTTACCTCCGGGAAGTGCATGCTCTCAGATGTCTTCAAAGCAAAAGTTTTACGGCAAGTGACAACTAAGTGGCGGGTGGACATAATGTTAACAGGTACCCATGAAATTTAGTACAGTAAATTTATATACGCTGATCGGACCTCGGACCTCGTCGGCGCCCAAGCAGCACGCCCCCGCCTGCTCCTTACCCTCCCTCCCTCCTCCCTAATCGTAGCGGGGAGGCAGGGGAGGAGGTGGCTCTGCGTGTTCTCTAGCGATCTACCTTGCTCCCGGGGCCTTGTTATGGCCGACGACCGGCCCGTTGACCGCCCTCGCGTCTTGTTCCTTGGCCGTCCCGACTGGCTTCTCCCTCTCCTCTTCCCCTTTCGCCCAGTCCTCCGCGTCTCGACCTC
The DNA here is from genome assembly GCA_026401115.1 of Tetraselmis chui. Taxonomy (NCBI): domain Eukaryota; kingdom Viridiplantae; phylum Chlorophyta; class Chlorodendrophyceae; order Chlorodendrales; family Chlorodendraceae; genus Tetraselmis; species Tetraselmis chui. The sequence continues at coordinate 90,672 of JAPMLY010001064.1, read as the reverse complement.
CCCGTCGCGACTCTACTGCTCGTCGGGCCCGTGCTACGGTCCGTGCGTCGTCTGCTGTGTGCCTCCTTGCATCCCATGTCCGTACTTCCGCAACGGGCCGCCGCACCACTCCTCGTCACCATGCGCGACGCCTTCTTCGCTCCGGTTTGTCTCTACCCCCCCTCGGTGGCTCTTGGGCATTCGTCGTGCGCGCCACTTGTGCCGCTCGTCGCCCCCTTACGAGTCGGCCCGAGTGTGGGGAGACGGGTGCCGCATTGCGGCGGGCTGCAAGTGATGCCGTTGGTGGGCGGCGAGCTATTCCCGCCGCTGCTGGTTCGCGGGAGGCTGCCAATGCTGGTATGCGCACGGCTTCTGCTGCTATTGTTGCAGCAGCCGCCGGACGTAGGGATAATGGCGATGCCGGTGCCACCGTTGATACCGCTGCTTTTGTTGCTGCTGGTGGCGGTGGTGTTGCTGCTGCTGGTTGGCGGTCGGCTAGTACAGTTGGTACTGGCGTGCGCATGGCGGCATCTAGGGGTGTTGGTGTTACTAGTGATGCTACGGAGGGTGCCGTTGTTGATGTTATTGCACGTGCTGGTGCTGTTGGCGATTGGAGGTTGCTGTTTCAACTTGGGGACAGCGTGCTGCCGTTTGTGGACGGAGGGCTGCAACTGGGGGTGTTGTTGCTCTTGCTGCTGGTAGTGAGGGTGCTACATGTGGGGTCTCTGCGGCCGCTGGTGCTGTTTTGCGGCCGGCTGTTGCACCACTTGCTAGTGGACATAGAGACGCTGTTGATAGGGCGGCTAGTGACGTTGTCGTTCGTGCTGTAGTAGCCACCGGTGCCGGCTCTCGGCCAGCCCTTGCACATGGTAGTGTTGCTGCTACAAGTGGAGCTATTGCTGCTGGATGACACCATGTTGTTGTTGTTGTTACTGTTGCTGGTGGGCGTCGTCATGTTGTTGTTGGTGGTGATGTTGATGCTACTATTGATGGTGCTGTTGGTACTATTGAAGCATGTGTTGATCACGGTTGGCGGCCGGTTGCTCCTATTCGTAGGCATAGGGATGCAAATGGTGGTCCGGCTATTGTTGATGTTACTGATGCTAGTGTGTTTCGACCTCTTGCTGTGGGTGTTGCTGCGGCTGTTGCCACAAGGGGAGCTACTATTGCTAGATGGCACCATGATGATGTTGGTGTTACTGATGCTTGTTGGCTTCGCCTGACTGCTATTTGTGGTGGTGGTGTTGTTGTTGTTGTTGTTGCTGGTGGTGTTGCTCATGGTACTACTCTTTCTTGTGTTGATGCTCGTTGGCGGCCGGTTGCTGGTTTTCGTAAGCGTAGGGCTGCAAGTGGTGGTGATGTTATCCGTGTTGTATTTTTGATGCTACTGGGCAAAGGGTTGCACTTGGTGGTGCTTCTGGTGTTGCTGCTCCTACTGGTGGAGCCATTGCTGCTAGATGGCACCATGCTACTCTTGTTGATATTGCTACATGTGCGCTTGGCCATGCTGATGTTGATGTTGCTAGTGTTGCTTATGGTATTAGTCTTGCAAGTGCTGATGTTGTTTGGCGGCCGGTTGTTGGTATTCGTATGCAAAGGACTGCAAATGGTGGTACTACTACATGTTGGGGTGCTGTGGGGGTGGATTTTGGTGCCGGTTGGCGACCGGCTGCCGCCCCTGGTGGTGGTGCTGTCGGTGTTGTAGCAGCCGACGTTACTGGTTCGTGGCCAACTCATGTTGGTAGTCCTAATGAGCAAGGAGTTGGTCGTGTTGCTGTCGGGGACGCCTTTGCACCTCTTGGTGGTGGTTGGCGCCCGGCCGTTGCTACAAGCGTTCGTGAGCATAGGGTTGCGGCGAGTGGTGCTGCAACTGATGTTGCTATTGTTGCTGTGGGACATGCGGCTGCCGAGCTGCTAGTGTTGGTGCTGGTGCTAGTGCCGGTAGGCGCAGACATGTGGCTTGTGGTAGGGCCGCGGGTGGAGCTTATGCAGCCGATTGTGCTGGCTCGCACCCGGTTGCTGTTGCATGGGATGTTGGACACAGAGCTCTAGCCGGTGATGGCGCTGCTAGTGGTACTTCTACAAGTACTGGTCGGCGATTGGCTGTTGCCGCCACGGATCGTGAGCAAAGGATTGACGGCGGTTTTATAGCTGCTGGTGCCATTGGGCTGAGTGTTTCTGTTGCCGGGCGGAGGATTGCATCTGGTTGGCGGCCATATGGGGCTACTGGTAGGCGGTAAGTTGCGGCTCCTGCTACTGGTGCTCGGGCAGGAGCTTCCGGGTCGGGGCCGGGCCTAAGTGCATCGGGTGTTTTGTCCCCGTCGCGGGGGGGGTGTTACACTTGCGCCCCGTGTGGCATACAACTTGACGGCCGTAAATGGCACTCTAATCTCGCCAAACACACTAACATGTTCATAACTGGCAATGGCCCCTCCACTTTTGCGCACCGTCGCCGAGCTCGCCACCTCGCGACCTCCTCTCCAGCCATGTTTTCCCTTTGTGCCTCGGGCGATCACCTTTTATCTGCCACCCAAGCTCGCCCTCTTACAACTCCATGCCAAGATTTTGTGGCCGCTCCCGTTTCTCCAATGTCGTCTCATGACTATGCTGCATGCTCCCGTCCGCCGCACCTTGGACCATGGCCCCTCCGAAAAGCTGTCACCCCTCCCCCCATGCATGTGGTGGACTTACCCCCTTGGCTCCACTCCCTTCCCCACCCCGAGCCGAGGCGGCGCTTACCCCCTCCCTCCTCCTTTCCATATGATGGACCCCCGTTAACTCATGGACAAGCTTTTATGCCCTCATTTGTTGCCGCACTCCGCCGAGAGGCTACTCTCCGATCTCCCCCTCGCGCTACTGCTATTGCCTCATGGTGCTCCGACAACGACCATGTGGCTTACCTACTGCAGCTGAGACATGTCAATGCGGCCCGGGGGGTTTGTGCGACACCGAGAGATGACCTTAGTTCTGCCCTACAAGACACCCTCGAATATGCGGCCTCCCTTCTCTCAACGGACTCTCGTACCGCTGGAGCTTTTTTGGTAATTCACCTCTTTGGCGGCCTCCTCCTCCGACCGTTCCCGGCGGTTGCCGGTGCTCGCATCCGCTCCATTGTCCAACGTCGAGTCCGTCTTTGGTTCTCTACCTACGGAGAGGACGGACTCACGGGCATTGTCAACCTTTTACGTGATACTCGAGATGGAGGTGAGCTTACACGTGCATGTCATTGGGGTTTCTGTGCCTAGGCGCCCCGGCGGTCGGGGCCGGGGTTGGGGGGGGGGGGGGGCTCTCGTCGTCGCCGGGCCCAACCCACTCAACGGGAGCAGCACCACCCACCGACTCACCTCTTTGAAGGTGACCTACGCTGCTACCTTCCGTCGGGTCCGTGAGCTAGTGGAAGTTGGCAAGTTGCGACGGCCCCGTATGGCCCTGGCCGGAGCCGACTTCGGAATGGTGGAGGACGCGGAAGCGGCTTTGGTTGCTCTTCAGCGGTTGCATCCTCCGCCCGGTACTCCCCACCCAGACTATGATCTCCCCGACCCCCTGCCCCCCCACGGCGCGCCCACCCCTCACGTATTTAGATGACCATGACAGCCTCAAACTATGGGAGGAGTCTATACTCCTTGTCTTGATAAAAGCACCTCGCTTGTTAGCCCCCCACGTTGATGGCTGGCGATGGGAACATGTCCGCGACTTGAATGTTCCGGCATGGCGTAAGTGGGTTAACCATTAACTCGGCGGGAAACATTCCCGAGGCTGCGGCGGACTTTCTAGCGAGTGCGATCGGGTGGGCTCTTCACAAGCAAACATGGGTCGACCGCGACGCCACTCGCCTTCGGGGTGAAGCTCCTAACGCTCGGCCGCTTGTTGCTGGCAGCGTTCTGTCGCGGTTAGCTCATTGTCACGCCATTGCGCGGATAGGGACAATTGCGGCCGACCACTTGAGCCATGTACAAAGATCGTTTTTCACCAGAGCTGGTATCGAGCGAGTCATTCATGCCACTCGTATTGGCCTACAAGCTATTCCTGATTGCAGCCTACTAAGCTTGGGCCTAGAGAACGCCTTGATAACCATTTCCCGCCGGAGTTTTCTTGCGGAGTTGTACAAGAACTCCAACTTGCATCCCATTATCCCGTTGGTTGAGATGATATACTCACGGGACTCCACGGTGTAATATTTCAACCCCAACGATGCTTCGCTCCTGCACGGCACGGTTCAGCCTCATACGGCTGTCCGACAAGGATATCCTCTTGGCCAACTTTCGGTCAACTTGGCGATCAGCACCCTCCTCCGGAATATTGGGGAACAGTGCAAAACTTCAACGGCGATCCAAGCCTTTTCTGACGATGTAAAATATTTGATCAAAACGCCTTCAGTCCGGATTGTGATTACGGTGGCTACGGAGGAATTGGGGAAAGTCTGCTCGAATGTTCAACTAATCAAATCTTCGTGCATGGTACCTCCGGATACGGCCCCTGAACTTGTTGAAGCGACACGGGCGATGGTCCCCTTTGTTACGAGTACTAGTAACCTTGGAGCCCCTTTGGCGATGGACTTCTCGATGGCATATGGCCCTCCATCATCTCATAATGAGAACTATGTTCATTCTTGACTGCAAGACACCGTAGAGGCTCATCAACTCCTTTTGGACAAGATCGTTTGCTTTGCTATGTCGGACTTCGGAGGTACACACGCCGCTTTTCGCTTGATGATCACGTGTGCGGTACGCCGCTATGGGTTCTTGCTCCGCACCCTACCCCCATATATATACCGACCGTACCTTGCTACTGCAGATAGGGCCGTTCGTAAAACAGTTTACCGAATGTTGGGCGTTTCTTATGACGTACAAACACTCGATCAACTGAATTGTGCTACGCGCCAACTTTCCCTCCCTGCGGAGTTTGGGGGGCTTAATGTACCGTCCCTCGAGCTCGGCGCCGAACCTGCTCACTATGCTTCATTCGCTACGATCCTCGCCAACTTGATTACTCATTTCGAGTCCGAGTCGCTATGTCCTTTGTACGGTCTCATCCGACAGGAACTACCGAATGATGCCATTTCTACTTTACCGTGGGCGGTCCAATTGCGCAATTCGTATGATTCGATCTCTTGTATGGGCGGGTTTTCGGAATCGGATCTCGTTGTGTTGACTAACACACGGAAAAGTCTTATGGTGGGCCCGATGTCGAGTTGGTGGTATCTCCAGTCAACAATGCGGTGGCACCCGCTACCCAATTGACTTGCCTACAACTTCCGACTCCCGATGCTCTCACTCGCTTGGGAAATTGTGGGGGCCACATTCAACGGGGCATTTCGCGCATTCTTCGTGCCCAAGCCTACCTTGACTTGTTGGCATATTGCAGACCTTCCCCACCGGACTATATGAGGGTGATTTCGGGTACGTGTCGCGGGGCTTTGGCTCTCTTTTTCGCTTCACATGAGTCCAATTTCAATGTGCCATCCGATTGCTATACGATGGCAGCCCACCGGGTGCTTGGCTTGACTGCGGAGCGCGCCTCTCGTGTTCGAAAGTGCCCTCGGTGCAATGAGGCTCCTTCAGAGTCTCGCGGGTATGGATCTTCGTCGCCGGTATCGGGCATCTCTTTGTCGGATGAGCACTCAACAACTGCTATGCTCATGGACCATATCCCTCGGTGGCCGTGCTCTTGGTATATCATTCAACTCCGCGACCGGATTGTCCACGTGCTTGAAGAGGTCATGCTTGAAGCGGGGGCTACTAAGGGGCGGGACTTGCGGTTGGAGCTCCGCCGTATTCGGTCGGGAGCTTCTCGAGATCGCCTTGGGGATGTGGTTTGGTTAGACTTCATGCCTCCGCACCGTCATCTTGTTGTGGATGTGACGGTTACAAGTGCTCGAACAAATACCAATGTTCCTCGTATAGGTGCTCGTCTCCCACTCCCTTGCAGCCTTGCATTGGGAGCTCAGCACGGCAAACTTGATGCGGACCTCCGCACTTTTGCTTTGCTTGGCACGCCTTCGGTTCAGTCTATCCATAACTACTATCCCTTCGCCATGGAGGATGGGGGCCGGTTGGCGCCGATGGCGGTTGAGTTGGTTGATCGCCTGGCTATATTGGTGGCTGTTCGTCGCTTCTGTGGCATGGGTGCTGCGGACTCTCGCTCCTTGCGCTGTGACTGTTATGTCCGTATGCAACATCTCGTTCGTCGATCTACTTATGTTCCTTTTCGGCGTTTTTGGGGGATGTGCGACGTGAATTCATGCAACTCTTCATGGCACTCTGTGTTCCTATCTCCGCGACGCTTTTCAGGAGGGCAGTGCTGACGCTGCGGTATGCCTTCATGTTCCTCGGGCAAAAGTTTTTTCCTCTTTTCTTCTTTTTGCTTGGTGGCCTCCGCTGCTTTTTCTTATGAGAAATTATGTGAATTCATATAATTTAGCAACGACAGCAGTATATGCCAGTACGTCTATTATATCGCCTGACTGTATTACTAATCCTTATTTTGATTATAATTATTAGCGACCGTCGCTGCTGCTTACTACAATTTTGCAGGCCATGACATACCAGACCAGGGTACGGGTACTATAATACGACGGCGGCGCGTCACCAGTAGTACGTTGCCCATAGACACGGCCAGAATAATAGCCACTGCTGATGCAAGTACACTACCTGTACCCGTACTGTGAGGCCGGTGTACTGTAGGCTCTCCTGAGGAATATATTTGTCGGAGTCTCATTCCGGAATAAAATATATTCCAGACAGTTTCAGCCGTAGCAATCTTGATCCTTTATAACCCGTACCAATACATTTATTTCAGATACACATAAAAAAGAACATAAAGTCAAGTACTTCCGGGGAATCATATCGAATATCGACAAATATAACATTGATGGCCGTAATCCGTCCGCCAATGCTTCTGTACTTGGATTCCAAAAGCAACGTCCCCGCGGACGTCACGATATGATGTGATATGATGACCGGTCCGCAGATCATATCGCTTACCGATGATGACGCCAGCGGGAGCAGTCGCAGCACAAGCGCCACCGCCCGCCGGATCAAGACGGCCAAGTGTGGCAGTTGCATATGTTTCCACAACCTGGCAACGCGACACCCTCACTTTTATATAGGTCGCCCTCGTCAGAGCTGAGGCCGAAAATATCAACAAAATATTATTTTTAAACGGTTTATCGCAGTTTTTTTGTCAACAACAAAACACAACATCGCGACTCGATATGGCAACCCCGACGGCAGCCACGCCGGCCCCCACTGCCTTTCATGTGCAGCCAGAGGCGGTAGACCTGGTTCTTAGCGGTCTTGTTCAGCATGTACTGGTGGCACTCCCTGCAAACTGGGTCCAAGCGGCAGGGATACGGCCAAACGTGGCTGACCGTTGGGGGCCAAAACGACTATGGGTCGGCCGCCTCCGGCACCTCCGCCTCTTACTACGGGCAGAGGCCCTCCGTCGATCCACGCTTCCTCCACGCGTGAGAGATGCGCTTACTCAGCAAGCACAGACGCTGGCTATGCCACAGGCCGGCGGCAACGAGGAGCGCGCTGAGGAGGAAGCGCAGATCGTGCGTCCAGCCGTTGTCCAGAATACATGGTCCCCGTTCGTAAAAAATTTTATTTCTTAATTATAATATTTTATGCATACTATCAAACTATTCGCGTCAGACTGCGAAGAATGTAAAGCGAGCTCTATTTTGTTTACAAATGTTGGACCTCCTCACTTAACCGGAACGATGCGAGCTCGCCGCGCCAGTTTCATGAGTCGTCCGAGTCGCGTATCGCAGGCGGAGCTGTTGGTGCGGCTGGTCGAGTTGCCGGATCCGGAGCTGGCGGCCGCGGCGCGCGCGGTCTGCGCGTTTCAGCGCGCCTTCCGTCGCTGGCGCGATCGCAAACGTGCGGGGAAGAAGGGCAAGAAGGGCAAGAAGGCTCAGCAGCCACCGCGGGAGAGCCCCGAGGCCGCGGACACCGCCGCCATGGCGCTACTCGAGTCCGAGTTTCCAGGTGAGGCGACCTCCATTTGTTTTATTTTACGGGTACATCCCCTTTAAATGCCGTATATTTTGTAATTTAACAGTATTTGTCCGTGAGTTGGACTATTGTTTAACATAGTAAATTAAATTACAAGGAAACTTGTGGAATCCACCAGCAAAGAATGAAAGAAATCGGGCACAGCAGCCTAAGCCCTCGGAGCAGAGAGGCAGGCCACAGCAGGTGCCTATTATTATTGAATTAATTTTTCACTGTTATTTTCGAAAAATGTAATTGATTTGAAAAAGATTCAAAATTAACAAGTTGACCTGGGACGTCGTAACTCGTAGGGAGGCAATTGAGTCCCGGTTTGTAAGTTTGCCCATAAATCCATCCCACGAGCGATGCACCAATTTGCTGAAATATGTCAGTCTCTCTGTCTTTGTTTATGTGTGTGTGTGTTGCGGGAGAGAGGGGGGGGGGGTGCGTATGCATTTTTGCGTGTATGTATGTATGTGTGTGGGCGCGCGTAAGCGTGCGTGTGAACGTGCGTGCATGTATATGCTCGCGTGCGTGCGTGTGTGTCTTTGTGCATGTGTGTGTGTGTGTGTGTGTGTGTGTGTATGTGTGTGTGTCTGTGTGTGCGTGCGCGCGTGTGTGCGGGTTTGTGTGTGTGTGTGTGTGTGTGCGTGTGCTTGTGTGTTTTTCTGTGTGCTCGCGTGCGTGTGTGTGTGTGTGTGTCTTTGTGCGCGCGCGCGTGCGTGTGTTTTGCTTGTGGGTTTGTGTCTGTATGCGCGCGCGCGTGGGTGTGTGCTTTTGTGTGTGTGGTTGTGTAGGCGTGCCTGTGTGTGCGTGTGTGCGTGTGCGTGCGTGGGTGTGCTCGCGTGTGCGTGTGTGTGTCGTTGTGCGTGTGTGTGTGTGTGTGTGTGTGTGTGTGTGTGTGTGTGTGTGTGTCTCTTTGTGTATATGCGCGCGTATGTGCGTGTGTGTGTGTGTGTGTGTCTTTGTGTATATGCGCGCGTATGTGCGTGTGTGTGTGTGTGTGTGTGTGTGCGTGCGCGCGTGTGTGGGTGTTCGTGTGCGTGCGTGCGTGTGTCTGTGGGCGTGCGTGTGTGCGTTTGCAAGCGTGTGTGTGCGTGCGTGTGTGTTTGTGTGTAAGCGTGTGTGTGTGTGTGTATGCGTGTTGATGTGTATGTGCGTGCGGGTGTGCATGTGTGTATATGTGTGTGTACGCGTATGTGTATGTGTGTGTGCGTGCGCAAGCGTGTGTATGCATGTGTGTGTATGTGTGTGTGTGTGTGTGTTTTTGCGTGCGTGTTTGCGTGCGTGCGTGCGTGTATGTATGTGTGTGTATGTGTGTGAGTATGTTTATGTTCGTGTGTGTGTGTGTGTGTGTGTGTGTGTGTGTGTGTGTGTGTGTGTGTGTGTGCGTGTGTTTGTGTGTGTGTGAGTGAGTCAGAGAGAGAGAGAGAGAGAGAGAGAGAGAGAGAGAGAGAGAGAGAGATAGTATGTGTTTGTATGTGTGTGTTTGGTAATGCAAAAGGAATTGAAAGGCATTATTCGCGCACAATTATGGGCATCGCCTAATATGCGTTCTTTCTGTCTTACTGTTTGATTACAGTTTTGGTTTCCAGTTTCTTGTTTCGATATGCTTTCGTTTCTTTTCTCGGAATTGCTTCCATCTGTTGCTGATTTGGGTTGGTTCCATTGGCTGCGGGCTCGCCAGGGGTGCCCACAAAGGGGTACGTGATCTACTTGTGCGGCAGCACCGGCATCGTGGGCGACTCCTTCCGCTACTGTCGAATGATGGCGGGGATGGGCTTTGTGGTGCTCGCGCCCGATATGATGGTCAGCGCGGCGGTGAAGGGCTCCACCCTGCGAACCAGGCAGCCCAAGGCCTGCATGCTGCTCGACTCGGCAGCCTCCGACTACTGGAGCAAAATCAGCCTGTGAGTGACCATACCGCACCCCTTTCATATTTTCTCCCTGCAGATTATTATTTCCCCCCTTTTTGACTTTTGTTGATAATTATCGATAACAATTTATCGATTGAGCTGTGTATAAGCGTTTGTAAATTCTGCGACCCTTGAAATAAAAGTTTATGCAGTGCGTCTCATGACATATCATTATTTGATTTTAGTATTTTCTGCGAGTGAAGTTGTTACGTCTGTGCCGTGACAAAGCATGTTGGATACCAACACGAATGCAAAATAGCAGTCATTTACATTTGGTTGCTCCAAATCATACATAAAACAAACCTCTATTTGTAAAGGGGTTAATTTCCAACCCTTCAGCATATCACTAACTGCGTTTGCCCTTCACAGCCTCCTAAACGGTTGTGTTTGCCTCAGAAAATGAGTGAACTCTCTCAAGTTTCACATACGTGGCACATTTTTGCGGCGTGATTTCGTTTCGAAACTCTGCGATGTGAGGGCAAGGAATAACTTTCACACCTGTCTGTCCCTTTTAAAGCGCGAACCATTATTTTGATTTAGATCTTTTCCTTCAAGCCTGACTAACTCATGCCATTTCCTGCTTTCTTTCTTTTTATCTAAAAGTCCTTAACTTGATATTATTTAATTTGTAATGATGCTTGGGGCACTTACCAATTTCCTACTGTTGTTTCACAATTACCGCGCTGTATACTTTCTCCCTCCTTGCCAATTTACTGACCCGTGACATTTCCTACTTGTTCGCCAGCTACGCCGACAACTCCACCTGCCACGGCGACTTTGTGTACAGCAGCAACTCGGACTCCTTCATGTCCGACCCCGAAGAGTTCAACCGCATGTACAGCAACATCATCACCCTCCGGCAGGCCGAGCTCGCGCACATCCTGCGCACCCTCCCCTTCACCTTCCGTCGCCAGGGCGTCACGCTCATCGGCTCCTCCGAGGGCGCCGTCGTGCTGAGCTCCTTTCAGGTGAATACCCCAAACATACTTTAAAAAATAAAACAATATACTCTTTGGACCCCAAAGATAAGGGATTTGCCAAATGTCGACAGTGCGTTTATGGCAAGTGTCCTCCATTAACGGCGCCACCCTCCTTTCCTCCTGCCCTATGTTAGCAACGCCGTGTTAGTAGTGTCATTATGGCATATGAAGATTCAGCCCGAATAGTTGTGTACCCGAATGCCTTTCTGTCGGTTATTTTTGGTCCTCCCATATCTGATGATTTTGTAAACAAGTATGTTTTGTCTTATTGTGCATCACGTAGGGTGCCCATCACACTGCTAGTACTTTAACGTATACCATGCACCTGTACCACCATCCTGCGCACCAGTGACTTGGGGGGTTAGGGTGAGGGGTTAGGGCTTCAGGTAAGTGCCGGGTAGTTAGGGTTTCCCCTCCCTGCTTGTCTCTTCACCCGTACACCGTTTAAGGCCGGTTCTTTGGCGAACTTAAATCCTGCGCACTACCTGCTTATGTTACTGATATGACACCGATTCTCAACTGACTGAGGTTCGTAGGGACAGCCCACGAGCATTTTCCGACCCATGATGCCGCATTTGTGAAACCCAATCCAGTCGAGCTGATCGCATTAGACGGATAGGCAGGTAGAACGACAGGTTTCACCATATTTATTTATTGAACAAATGGGATGACGGGGTTAGATTGGTCCCTAATACGTTAACCGCCGGTTTTAAGCCGCTACAAAGGAATGCCCCCCCTCCCCATTTGTTTCAGTATTTCGCGCTTTTCGAAATATCTGGTTTACTGTGAAACTCGTTTCATGCCTATTTATTGGTGCAGAGTTGGTACATGAAATTACAGCACGGCGCTATGTGTGTGCCACGCAGGACGAGCCGTTCGTCGACATTGTCAACGGGCGCGTCATTCTCGCGTACCCCTGCGAGCCCAACTACTGGACGTATTTCCGACCGGAGGATGAGGGCATCGCGGGCGACCCGCGCGTGCCGACGCTCAACCTCGTCGGGTGTGACGATCAGTACTTTGGCCGCCGTAATTCCGTCGCTGCGCGGGTCGCGGAAGTGTCGGACCTTCCCGCGGTACGTGGACACGCGTTCGAGACGATGGTCGAGCGCGGGCTCAGCCACGGCCTGGTGTGCCATTTCGAAGGCGCGGTGCACACGCTGCTACGAACCCACGACTCTGTCGTCCGTGAGGTGTTGACCGATTTCCTTCAACGCCCACAGGTACGCACCACCGCCGCAACGGCGCGCAGTGTCATGCCGCCAGTGACGCACCCATTAACTGCTGAGATAATAAAACGATCAGTATAGGCAGCGAAAAAACTTAACGTTATCGATTTCCTTTGCCACACTTCGAATACCTATTACTATGTCAGATAGTTTTTATTCTAAGCAAAGTGCTAAACTTTTTTCTTTGTACTTATGTATTAGCAATGATAATACATTAAATGTGCTGCCACATTTGCTACTACGAGCGAGAATGATCGTAACCAAAGGAAGGCGCATTTCGGGGGCCTACGTCAATAACTGTAAATAAGTATGAGTTTGTTGGTGGGCCAACTAATAAATCGAGAAATGGCCGCTCCCCCGAGAACTTCTCCTATGATTATGCTCGCAGAACACAAATGTAATGGAACATAATGGGTGCGCTGACTTGTCGTTGTGCGCCCGTGGCATAATCCAAAACATACATACCACACACACCCGGTGAGTGGGTGTCGTGTCGTGTCGTGCGTGCGGTTATGGGTGGCACCGACAGAGAGGCACCCACGCACGACCACGAGCTTTTTGTAATCCAAACCTCGAGTGTTGTCAGCGTTGTAAACACGTCGTATCTGTGAAACACTGCCAATTTACTACTACTGCTTGTTTTATATTTCCCAAAGGATTAGTCTGAATGCCGTTTATACTGAAATCAAATAATATCTTATGACTAACACAACTCCGGTTTTAACGATTCCGCCGTCGAAGCATCGGTGTCGTCCAATTGTCCACTTTTTATGTCCAATTGCGTTTTTAGCTGACTTTTGGTTTCCATCCGCGTCCTTTTTTCTATACGAGTACTAAATATGTACTGCACTTGATTTTTTTTCCCCCACTGTGTCACAGTTTGCGTGCAGCAAGTTGCCGGTGCATTGGGAGCGCATCCCGCACCTGCGCAACGTCATCCGCCGCTACAAGCGCCACCAGGAGGGCAACACCCACGTGCTCTACGTCCGCATCTGCGCGCCCCGTGCCGCGCAGGTGAGGCGCAGCAAACCCCCCCTTTACCGTCGCCAGACCATGAAGCACCCAAACACTAATGACTAAACCCTAAATTTGGTAGGTTTCAAAACCCTAATTCGTTACCCTAATTATGAGAATCGATAGCCAAGAAATTTTCAGCCGCACTATTTGTTCATTTGCTCAAGTACATCTTGAATGAGATACTTGATCAGAAAACTCGGACAAAATGTATTGAGAGAAAATGGAAAGTATTGATAAATGGAATATTTCGCTATCAAAACTCTGTTTCGGTTGAAAATTACGAGACGTTTTAACTCATTCTGTGCGCAAATGTTCGACAGAAAGCTCGAATTTGAGCAATTTTATTATTTTTAATGAAATAAAATCGAATAGAAAGGCGAAAAATAACTGATTCAATTAATTAGGTATCTCCCTTTCTGGTGTATACTGCGTAATTCGTAATAAGGGAGCATATGTTCAGCTGGCCCCTCAAACCTTCGTTCTCTAATCACTCTCAGCCTCGGTGACTTTGATGTTTGAGATCATTTGAGGTACAATTGCTCGAAGTTTTTTGTATTTATTATTTGTATAGTATTAATTTCTATTTTAATGCATTTTTTCCAAGTCCATTTCTTTTTTGCCCCGCCCATGTCGCCGGCAGGTGATCGGCGCCGACAAGGACGCCAAAAAGGCGCACGATGAGCTGCTGCAGCGCATCGACCGCGTCATCTACCACGGTCGAAAGGCCGGCGGCCCGTCGTCGACCATCGCTACGTCGGCGACGGCGGCCGAGTCGACCGCTTTGGGTGCGACTGATCGGCTGTCGTCGATGAACGCGACGGAGCCGCTGTCGATGGAGCGGGCGATGTCGATCATCAGCGCCGCGCACACCGCGCCCGGCGGCCCCGTCCACACCGCGCTCAAACTCACGCAGGCGCAACCCGATTTTGTGGAAAAGGTGAACCTCAAAGTTATCGAAATAAATACTCTTTGCACTCAATTTCACTTTCTTTAAAAAATTGTCGGTTGTTGTTTCAGGTGGAGGAGCAGTTGGGGGAGCTGCTGCACGAGGACGTCGCGCTCAGTCGGCAGGCCAGCCACGACCGCATCGTGATGCTGCATCAACATGCGATGGAGGAGACTGCCACGGCCGCAGTGCCTCCTGCCCCGGCGGCCGGGAACGGGCCCACCCCCGCAGTCGTGGCCGCCACGCAAGTCTCTACTGTAGCTCAAGTGCCGACAGCGGCGGCGACCCCAGCAGGTGCTTCTTATCTTTCCTTTCCTTTTCTTTGTTTTTTTTGGCGCTTATTTTGGCATTTGTGAGGTTGAGCAGATGTACACATGTATATATATGTGTCTGGAATGTTTAGGGTTTAGAGGTGGCGTATGGAAGGCTGCCGATGTGTTCACGTCCTTCGGTTTTGACTCTCCTCCACCATTTTGCATTGAAACACGACTCGGGTAATGGCAAGCAGAGTTTTGGATGCGTTCGGGCTATCATGTTATGTAGGGAATGTGACCAAATGCTCTCGTGAACACATTACACGCTGAATTGTTATTTTAGTAAGTTTCTTTAAAAAACACCCCACCTCAATCATTATCATGGGTGGGTATTTGAGCTCCCCTCGCGTGGAATGTAAGCAATGTGCATGTGCTTAATTGTTTTTTTCTTATTCTAAATTTCTCATTGAAATCGCAGTCGCACTGAAGTTTAAATCTCGTTTCACCCCACGTTCAGCTCGAATGGCTTGCCTTTTGTTTTTGTTTCCCCACTTTTGCAGCTGTCGCTTTGCAAGCATGGCTGCTTTCGTGTTCCGTCATCGCAGCTCAACCCCCCCCCTATGTCTCATACCCTACCGTAACACCCTAAACGCAATCCACACAGTGCATCAGAAGCTGAATGCGTTGCTCTAAACAATTTGTTTGTCCCAACACACACTTTTGTCTTTCCTTGCACCATTTCCTTTCTACAGTACTATTGCTTCCCATATTAACAGCCTCTGTTTTTTTTATTATTTTGTCATGACGAGCGTTGCCTTCTTAACGAAATATATTTTTGGATTTTCGTTAACTGACTTTAAAATTTTGTTATGATTATTCTCGTTGTCTGTCGCTGCAGCGCCGCCGGAGACCGCGCCCGCCGCCGCGACCGCGCCCACAGAGCCCTTCAAAGGAGTTCGGCAGATCCAACGTGGCGTGGGCCGCCCCAACGGCTCCACCGCAAGCAACAGCGGTACCCACAAAAAGCCGTCTTCGAGGTCCGGCGGCGACGATGATCCCACCGCGTCGCCGGCCGTCGTGGTACGTGGTACGTCGCACGCCGAGTCGGCGCACCACAACGGCCCGTCGACGCTGTCGTCGACCGTGGTCGGGGTGGGTGAACTGGCGGAGGCGGTGAGGGCGCACGGGGCGGCGGTGCGGGAGGGGGCGATGGGGGTGGCCGTCGCTGCGGTCGCCTGTGCGCTTATTGTCGTGGCCGCCTGTCGGCGCGGATGAACTATAGGTTTTGATGTTTAGGGTTTCGTGATAAAGCGAAGAAAATCGCGAATTTTTGAGTGTGTGAGAATCGCATTATTTTTCCTTTGTTTGTGGTTTCCGATCTCTGTGATGAGAGCTTAATTGGTTCAGCGACCCCAAATGTAATTTCTCTGCCATCCCACTTCTTTGTGTAATCAAACACAAAGAGCTATGTTGATTTTCGGATTTGTTACAGAACATTAGTGCCCATTGATGCGCTCTCAATTGGCGCTGCCAAAAAATGATTTGCATGATTTTGTAATTGTTTGCTTCCGCTCGCCAATGTCTCACATGCTTCATTCGCGCTCATCTGCTGAAAAGGTGACAGCCGTCATTGCTTCCTGGGATTGGCGAGGGAGAGGGAGCACATTAGTGATGTTACATGGAAAAATGAAGCGCATAACAATTACATAAATGTGGATGAGCAGAATTATGATGGTTTAATAACATTTCGAAAGCACAATGACAGTGAAATTAAACTTTCCAAGCAGCAGGAGATGAAGATGGGGGAGAATTGGCAAAGCGAGAGTTTATTATCTATCTATTTATTGATTATTCAGCGAGAAATCATAAATGTGCTGAAACGCGAAAATCATATCGAGTTTTAATATTTCAAACATTTTTAAAACATTATAATTTGAAAAACATTTTTTAACAATAAGATAATTGTAAGTAAATAAAAGTAAAAATCTCACTTTCATACAGTGCGCATGCGAGTGGGCTTAGATTTGGTATTGAACGCGGGCATGGCCCCACCCGCCCATCTTCTCCCGCAGCATTTGTTGGCCTGCCAATGGGAGGAAAAGGCCAAAGCTCTCCAACTCGCGCGGCGGGATCGTCGCCACGACGTACTCCACCAGCGCCTCGATCTTGCACTGCGCGCAACTCGGCGGTCAGTTGCGATGCAGGCGGGAAAATAATAATACAAGCAAAAAGAAATCATAAGAACAAAAAATACAAGGAAATGAAAATACAATAAAAAAGAAATGAACAGAAAGAAAAACACAAGGAAAAGAAAATAAAGGTAACGAATAAGAATAGAAAATGCAAGGAAAAACGCAAGGAACGAAAGGACAAGAAAGTACAAGAAAAAGAAAAGAAAATAGAATACAATAAAGCGGACAGGATGGAAATACAGAAAATAAAGGAAAAGACAAAAGAAAATACAAGAAAAGAAAGGAAACTAAGGAAAATAGAATAAAAGAAGAAAAGACAAGAAAATAAAATACGTCTATAATGAAAATACAAGAAAGGACAAGGAAATACACGAAAAGACGACAAGAAAAAGAAAGAAAATACAAGAAAAGAAAGGAGCAGTAATTACAAGAAAACGAAGGACAGGAAAGGAAAACAAGAAGATGACGGAAAAGACAAACAGACAAGAAAAATACAAGAAAAGAAAAGAAAAGAGGACAATACAAGAAAAGAAAGGAAAGGAAAGGAAAACAGGGGAACAAAATAAAATAAAATAAAATAAAAGACGAAAAGAAAAGAAAATACAAGAAATGGCGAAAAGACAAGAAAGAAGAAAAAAAAGACAAGAAAATAAAGGAAAAGAAAATACAAGAAAGACGGGAAGAAAAGAAAAAGATATGAAAATCGATAACGAGAACAAAAAAGAAAACATGACCATAAAATTCCGTGATCCTCTTGTCACTCTTGCCCTTTTGTTTCCCCTCCCACTTTCCCTGTCCGTGCCCATCTTCTTCTTCTTGTAACCAAATTTACATGACCACAAAGTACAAGACTTAAAAAGAAAGGAAAAGACAATACAAGAAAAGAGGAAAAGAAAGGAAACGAGTAAAATACAGGCAAAGAACAGAAAAGAAAAGAGGGAAATACAAGTAAAGAAAGGCAAGGAAATGAAATAAAGGAGAATAAATAAACAAATAAAAGAAAAGAGGGAAATACAAGAAAAGGAAAGGAAAGGAAAGGAAAGAAAAGAAAAGATAAAATACAAGCAAAGAAAAGAAAAGAGGAAAATACAAGCAAAGAAAGGAAAGAAAATAAAACCAAGGATAACAAAATAAAATAAAATAAAATAAAAGACGAAAAGAAAAGGAAATATGAGAAAGGGCGAAAAGACAACAAAATACAAGAAAAGACGAAAAGCAAAGAAAAAATGTGGAAATATTAATAAGGACGAAAGGAAAATAAAAGACGTGGCAATAAAGGAAAAGAAAAATCTACGAAACGAAAATACAAGAAAGGAAAAGAAAATAAAACGCAACAAAATGCAAGAATGAGATAAAAGAAAGGGAAAGGACAGGAAAGGAAAGGAAAGGAAATAAGGACAGGAAAATAAAGTACAGGTCGAAAACAAAAAGAAAAGAAAAGAAAATAAAAGAAAATGAAAGGAAAGGAAAAGATAATAATCGACGCGCGTTGTTACTAAATAATACCAACCATCATTTTAATGAAGGACTTACACCCAATATAATAACAATCCGCTCCAATAACCCGTAATATCGAATTTTCTTCCTCTGCCGTTGCAACGTCGTAAGTCCAAAAGCTGCTAATTTCAGATATATCGTACTTACATACCATCGGCTTCCATACTCCGGAAGATAACAGCACACCAAAAGGGAAAACTTCAGCCCTCTTAACAATTCACGTCAATGAAAAAGCGAAATCGTAAACCAAAATATGAACGTCGGCCCTTGCGATAACCGTAACAGCACAAGGTGTGCGACAGCGAGTCGGCTCTCCTCGCTCACCGTTTTCGCTTTGTAGCTCCGCACGAGCTGGAACAGCTTGACAAACTGCTCACGCAGCAGCACCCGCTTCAGTCGCCCCATCACCTCCGACGCCTGATCGGCCGCGCGCTTTTTCTCTGATCGGACAACACAACGCCGCAACGACCACTTCAGCTCGACAGTTGTCAACGCGCTCGTATCATCGCCGTCTTATTCCCAACAGACCCTGCCGACAGGATCGACGACTGCAGTGCAGTCGTTTATCACGACAGCACGGCGCGCGCGAAGGCTCTGAAACATTATTTGAACGAGTAGATTCATGGAAAAGTGATAAGTCGATTATTTATATCTAACAAAGCTATGATTCCGAATTCTATCGAACTCACCGTCCACGGCGGCCGCTGTACGATCTGACGTTGCGGGGGCGGCCGCCTCGGTCCCGGTTGTAGTCTTGTCGGCGGCTGGACGAGCCGCGACCACGTTGTTGGTGCTGTCTCGACGGGGTGCGAGTGCTCCCGTTGGATTTTTGTCGGACGGTTTATTATTCGGGGCAGCAGCGGTTTGGTTGGGCAGCGCCGAGCGCCGCTTGATGCCGACCACCTCCGTTGCGGATCCAACGGTCGACTTAGCCGCTGCTTGTTTGGTGCCGCCGCCTGGAATTTGAATTGCATGAGCCGAAACACTTTTATTAGTATTCCACAAGCTAAATTTTGTAAGGTTATAACCATACCTTTAATTAACAATCGAACCTTAAATATATCTCATTCCTTTAAAAAACATGATTACGATAAAAATACCCAACATTGTCACGGAAAGAATAACTCTTCCCATATATTAACATTTTTTACGAATTACAATTCCGATCAAACAATGCTTTAGCAGCGGCACACACCTGTCGATGCCTGCGTCGGATGTTTGTTGGACCTTGCCGGTGGCAATGTTAACCTCTTTGGCGGCGCGGGATTCGGTTTCTTGTCGCCGGCGTCGGGTGCGGTCGAAGCCGGGACGTCGGATGCACTTATGACGGGTGGCGCCGCCGTCGAGCCCCATAGATTCGTCCTGCTTATGCTCGGCGGTCCGCTTCCAGGCGCAAAGGTGCCTCGCCGTCTCGGGACAGAGTCGATTCTGCGTTAATAGAACAGCAAACGTTGAGACATGGCGATGTCGACAACGTGCTTTCTCAGAGTCAGACGACTTGGACGACAAATCATCGAGTTGGACAACAAAATATCTCACCTGTCGGACGGGCGCGTCGTGGCCGACTGCTGCCGCTGCTGCGCTCTCGCGTCGTTGTTCCCCAACAGGGAGTCGATAGAGAGAGTGGACTTGGTTGCCGTGGCGCTAGTCCCGGCGCCGGCGCCCCTCGCAGGCGCACTGCCACCCAATGCGTTCAACAGTCGCGACGATGACGATTTGGTCGGAACTGCAGACGATTTGGCGGGATTTCCAGCGGCATCGGACGACCCGACAACGGTATCGACCGCGGCAGGTAGGGACTCCAAGAGCTGCGACATTCCGCGCATGTCCATCGGCTTGGCGTCATCCAGGGTCGGTAGCCGAGTCGAAAGGGGCTGCGGAGCTACGTGGGCGGCTCCCGTTCCGTCCCCGGCCGCGGTCACCTTCACGACGTTCACTTCCGGATTGCTCTTCATTTCCTGATCCGCAAAGCATATGCAAAAAATCACACCTTTATTCTCCTTTGATCGCCAACCGAAATTCAAATTCCGCTCCATCATAACATTTTTCATAGAGTACATAATGAACCTTCTTACAACAAACTTAACTTTGGGCGGCTAAGACTCGATTGTTTAGTAACGCCGCTCTTCCTCTTAACCCTTGCTTGAGTAAGTCTGTTGTTCCCAAGCACAGAGTGAATTGCTGAAAAAAATATTGATTCTTGTTATTGGGCTTGTCTGATTTAAGGTATTGCGCGCATACTTTAGGGTATTCACAGAACGCGGCAACATGGAACAGGTGTTAAATGAATCTGCAGTTGAATATTCACAGTACACTAAAAAAGAAATGCCTATATAAAGGGGACACCCTCCCTTTTCTAAGTCAGACTGCCAATAAAACGCCTCTAGAAACAATTTTCACAATTGATGTATAATTTATTAATTCAAATCAATAAATTGTGGTATAAATATATTAAGCAGAGCACCTAAGTAAAACCTAATTCTTTCTAGGCGCTAATATGAAAGTAATTGTACTCTTTACAGCTGTGTCGGCAGTTTTTCAACGCACCCGAAAGAACTTTTGTAAGTGCGCCGCCGCGGCTCCAAAGGTCGGCGGCTGTGCCACCTTGTCGCGCAGCCATTTCGACAGCTGCTGCCGCGTCCCTTCCTGCCCAAAGCGCTCGTCGCAAAGTAGAACGGCGCCGTAGTCGTTGCGGTGTCGAATGACGCGTCCCAGCGCCTGATTCACCGCGCGCATCGCCTGTGCACCCAAGTGACAAGAAAAACCGGGCAATGTTCAAAACTTCGACAAAATAATTAAAAACATTCGTCATTGTTCGTCCTTCAGTCGGGTATGGTTCGTGCAAGTCGGCAAGATAAGTCACCTGTTGCGAGTACCACGCGTTCCCGCTGAGAAGCACCTGACTCTTTCCGCCACCGGCGCGTCGGCTCTTCGCCGCCTCCTCGTCCAGCACCTGCTGCTTCAGCCGCACCTACGGTAGAATGACAGAACCTCATTAAACATCGACGGATCACAATTTCGAAGCGATTGCTCCAAATGTTACATCGCCGGCATATTCTTTTCTTTGTGTCGCGAAGCCAAAATGAGGCGTCAGTTTATTATACACACCTTTGGATCCATCTTCATGGGGTACGGGATTCCGGTAAGGATGACGGCTCGCCCCGCGCGGTCGCTGAAATCCAGGCCCTCGCTTACCTTTCCTCGGCACACCGCAAAGAAGGCGGCGCCTGTCGACCCAAGGAAGGGCATGAGCTTTAATCACTCCGATGTTCACACTGGCAAGGGTAAGTTGGCTGAAACGAGCGAAAATAAATCGTAAAATATTGATAAAATCATCAAACTGGGTCGTTGGTGAGACATTAAAAAACAATAACACATGAATAATCCGAAAATTTTGCACGGGGTAAAAAACATTGTACAGGAAAACTCTGCACGTTCGGATAAACAGCAGCGTAGTCATTTGAAAATTCACCATTAATCAACGCCGATACTCAAATTATATGTCACAGAGGTAGAGCGACGTACCGGGGCAGTTGGGGTCGTCGATTTTGGCTTTGAAGGTCGCCGCTGCGTTGGCAAACGCGGCGCTCTCGCGCGGCTCGATCACCGGGTGCTTGTGAATGCAGAGGCGGTCCCATATGGACTGGCCGTCGCTGATGGCGCCCTGCCAAAAGTCGATGCACGACTAGCGAGGGGCGGGACGGACCCGGCACAGTGAGGTGCCAGCTTTGCTACATCGACGGTGTCGATTAATTGAAATGAGAAATAGCCGTAAACAACGCCTTTCTGTCGAGGTCGCGATGTGCAAGTTGAGAAAATAATTGAAGTGTAGAGAAATGAATCATTGTCGGATACTACATAGAAATGGTATTTTTTCAATGCCATAATTTTTAAAATCAATAACTATCGGATATAATATAGAAATGGTATTTTCAATGCCATGACTATTGAAACATTGTTGTTTTCTTGGATTGTGCGGCGGAGTCCAGTTGTCGGCGTTCGCGCCATTCGAAATGGCTGACAGAAACTGGCGGACAGAACCAATGATGAAGGCCTATCGAAAGTTGGCAAAGCTTTGGTATAAATAGAGCGATGCAGCTTTGGACCGTTCGTCGCAAATCGAATTTGACTTCTTAGAGCCAAAATAATATTCGATGGGGATTCAAATTCAATGTACACTCCAAAATCGGGTCCAATATCGAGACGGGTGCCAGGATCACACAAGGAGCGCCGCATTACCTGGAGGACGCCGTAAGATGGGAAAAAGACGAGCAGGCCATCCGGAGTCGACCGCGCGAAATTGACGATCACATTCCCCAGATCCGTCTGTCGACGCACCGACGACCATTCAATCGTGAAACATATTACACAAATCGGGACATCCCTTTTCAGAAAGCGAAACTCCTCGATAACAACAAGCAATAGTGACAAAGTACTTGGCAGCAATTGAGTCGGCTACCTTGTACCGCGGATTGTCGCGGTTCTGGTAGCTCGAATTCAGCGCGACGCCGCTCGGACCCTTGGCGACCACGCCGATGTACACCTGCGACAACGCAAAAGGGAACAAGGAGACATTCAGGTGACCGTCAAGACAAACACATATCCGCTGGAATAATCGCAATGGTAATTGTAAATAAACTACGCCATCGATACGAGAGCCGGCGACGATCTATTTATGTGTTGTCGAAAATGGAAATAAATTACTTCAAATGATGCGAAGGAAATAAGAAGGGGGCCAAACGCCAAGGATCTCACCTGCTTGGGGCTGATGACATGCGGGTTTTCGAGCCGGATGGGAAAAGGGAGGCTGAGCTCGTGGGCGAGGCTGGGTAGCGGCGACAGCGTGCCGCTCGTCATCAGCACGCTACGGATGCCGCACGACGCAAGGTCGTTCATACTCATTCCGGGGTAGAAACACCAAAAGGAGACGCAGGGCGCTGCGGTCGTCCGGCTGCCGTTTCGCACCGCCTGTCGGTGGATGTGAACTCGAAAGCCCTGTGTTTACGCGGAGGGTCAATAACGTAAATGATAAGCGTCGATGCACCCAAGAAAGAAACTGTGCACATTTATCATCGTCGGCACATTGTTTCTCGTCTGCGGTGTCGTCTGAAATCATTATATCTTTATCATCAATAGTATCCGCAGCGCCCGAGCTTTAAATAGCAGGTCGACAGATAGGTGAACGCACATGGTGCATCGGCGCGCCTCCGCCAGCGCTGCCCGGCAGCCCCCCCGCCGTTTTGAATATCGCGCGCAGGCAATCGGACAGCCAACTTATTTTGTAGTTTTTTATTTTCGCGCCGCGCTTGCTCCCGCTGCTCAGCGCCTGCTCCACCAGCACGTCGGCCGCCTGTTCCATCTTCTCGCACATCACTTCGTACGTCGCACTGCGGAGACAACATACCGCAACATGAGTGCCGGCGACATTCTTTGTAAACAGCCTGAATGAAAGTGGTAAGACCTATGACTCGTATAATAAGTAGGGATTTGACGCGCGGAAAAAAAAGTGTGTACAATCGCTGCATTCGATAGAACGACCGCATTAATATCTGCAATTTTTTTTTCAGCCGTAGTTTTAATTTTACTAGTTTCTGTCAAAACAGCGTTTTTGCACCGCGTAACTGCATTATTGCCTATCTAAAAGCTAAAAAGATGATGATGCGAAACATTCATTACAAACAAATAAACCGACAAAGGAAATGCAGAATATTTTTGAAAGACGTGTGGAAAGAGTGATAGTAGCAAAAGTCATACTAACCAAACATAATGACGGCCTTGGGGGAATACCGCCAATGGCACGGATTCAGCAGAGAAAGTAATTATTTTATAGGAATGTCGATAATTATTCAAGATGAATAAAAAGTGCACACAAAGCCAGGGAAGAAAACTCATCTAATTCATGAGGTCAACTAATAGCGGTGATAATTGCGCAATGATAATTGTGCAAGTACATAAATCATTGATCTGCGACATAAAATTAGCATGCCTTTTTTTAATAACGGGGAATAATCACGAAAGCGGTATCAAAACATGTTTGAGTACAAATGCAGAGTAATGCAATCCAATAAAATGTATCGTAATAGAATGTATCGTAATGCGATACAGTGCAATGGAAAGCAACTCAATGTCGCGACGTTGTTGATTGCGCCAAAAGTTCCGGGGCGCATTCAAACATTTATTATATGTATGAAAAGGGTCAAATTGCAATTGCGCAATGCTCTGTGGTCAAATCAGACAAGTTGGGCGCGCACTGTGTGATTTGAAGCTCCGAGAGCAACGTGAAAATGTACTCCCCGGGTCGCGTGATGCCGGCGTCGCCCACTTTGAAGTCGTTTATCTTTTCCTGATGAAGTGGGGCACTTAAAGCAGGTGAGTAAGCGCATAAACAGGACATGGGGGGGAGGGGGGCACATGACTCAAGGTGCGACAAGTTCATGCGTCGTTTCATCATGCCACATCATGGACTCTTATTGGATTCGGATAAAGCAATGGGCAAATAATAAAACGAAAACCTCCAATAATTCAATATGAATGGAATGGTGATGTTATTTATAATAAGTTAGTATTCTGTAATATGTGCCAAAGAAGTTGTTGTCACGAAAGTCTCCGCACTTTATCGACGCGCTTCGAAAATACATGTAACATGAAGTATTATTAATCAAACAGAGGTTCCCGTACCACACCGTCTACCCTCAGCTGAACTAAACCGTCTCGGCGCCGAATTCAAACGACGGGCCGGACACAGCGCGTACGACAGGTTGCGGAAGGAGTAGCTGCAAATACGAAACTGAAAAATGAGCAGAATTCAGCTCACCATCTTTAAAATATACTTTCAAACGACCCGTGTGCTTCCTATAACATTTGTAACCGTTCCGTAGCGTTATGCGAAACGGGAATTGAAGGTTGCACGCTGAACAACATATATGGAGGCTCCTCAAGAGAAAACCGAAAGTTAGCCCCGAAGGGAGTGTGCTACTTCAAGTCATATCCATTTTTCGAGTACATTTTGTAATCCATTCATAAATATGAACTGATGTAATCCAATAATTTCAGATTGCGCCATCAAAAGTGGCGATTGCTTCCCTCCGCACCTCAAAGGCCTTCAAAACACCGGCGAGCATTTTCAGCTCATCCACCAGCGCTCCGCCCTGCCAAAGAATGGCCGGCGGGTTTCAGACTGCATTCAAATCGATTAATGATGGATTACTACAAACTAAGGAATTAGGCTCAAGTTAATTGTTGGGCCGTCGAGGCGACTCGCCTCCACGCCGCCGCCCCTCCCATCCGGCATGCCGACCATCTCCACGCCGCCCATCAACACGATCTCCCTCGCACTGCCGGCGCCAACGTGAGCGGGGGCGCATTCAGTGGCAATAGATAGAGGGTGAGTAAAAAAGAGCAAGAGTAAAAAATGATAATCAACCTTATATCTACATAGATAATTTGAAATACTTGCTTACAAAACATTGATGGTTAAATATTTGTCCTCAAAGCCAATAAGCTAATCCATCGAGTACTCGTCGATGTGTTGAGTGACATTGCATGAGCTCTTTAGTTGATACTCACCGCGACACCTCCTGCATGGCGGTGGCCAGTGAGACGGCGGTGATGTCGAGGGAGTAATTGTCCGCACACACCCCCTGCGCGACACAACATCAAGAGGATCGGAAAAGTGCAAACTCGCCAGAACCCCACATTGCATACTTTAAATACTTTATATATTTAATAGATATCTGCACTGTAATAATTAATAGTTATGTGCTATAATAAATGAAATGTAATATAATAAACTACATCCCATCACATCACATATTGATACGAGTCCTAAAGTCAGCTTACTAGTGTACATAGACGAATCAGATTCCAAGGTGTAGCGGCGGAATGCGTGCAAACAACAACAGCAGCGTTGATATTATGTGCGACATTTCTTGTTGTGACTGATACAAGCAAAGGTTTAGGCTGTTCGGAATCGACAAGCATATTTTGACAGGGTTCATGATCAAATGTCAGATTATCACGTCCAGTCTTTTTCTTTTGGCGTCTTATATGGCCGAATTGGTAAACTTGTAAATAGTGTTGGTGCGTTTTCGCGCAACGCCGCCGCCTACGCGGTCCGAGAGACCGGCGCACCTCCACGTTGTGCGCCTCGTCGAAAATGACCACCGCGCCGCGCCAGTCGATACTGCCCAGCGAGCGACGCGCGCGGTGGTCGATGAGGTAGTTGTAAGGCACGAACAGCAGCTCCGCGGTGGTCGCCATTTCTTTGGACAGAAAGTACGGGCAGGGGCCCTGCAACGGCCGGGGGGGGGGAGGCGCAAACCTCAGTACGTTTTCTTGGAAATGTCAGAGTAACTTGAACTTCGAAATGAACTTCGAAACGCTTTTCGATGACTCCTTAACCCTAACACGAGCCGACACCGCTGAAAGCAGTCAATCTAATATTGGAAATGAAAATGTTGGTTGGGATGTTCTGCCCGTCTTCAATGCACAGGTAAGTCTTTTGGTCGTTATTGAGTAAAATTCATTTCACAGGTAACTACTGCACTGAATTACAGCGCGACATAGAACCTTTTCTCTGGGACAAATATACATATGTATTATTTACGAAACCAATTGATTGTGAGATGTGCCGTTATCTATTCATATCGCACTGCATCACTACAGAGCCAATTCTCTTTGGAAGATTCGTCACTGCAGAATATGTGTCCCGTTTGCTGTCACCAATTTGTCACAAATGATGACCACACCCACATGCGCATGGTGGTCAGCATCAGATATTAGGCGTCAGTCAATCAAAATAATAAAAGGGCATTATCTCTACATACATACTGCAGAAGATTATATTGTATCCACATAATGAAAAAGGGTATTACCTCTATATACTGCAGAGTACTGGAAATGCACGGACAATTTTTTCACCCGGTGTTTGTTTTGTCCGGAGGCACGGTGCAAACAGTGCAACATTAGAAAGCAAGGGAGGAAAGAACGTGGATGGGCGCGCCTACCCCGCTCTGCCCCAGCTGCACCAGTTCTTCGATGTCGATAGGCTGGTGGTTGAGGTCCGGGAAGCGCTTGACGTACTCGTCCACCCGGTTGTACCACTGTACATTACAGTCAGTCGATATAATGCGAACAAACAATACTATATCGCGATATTCACGATCTCGACGAAGAAAGACGGCGAGTGCGCTCGAGTAGGGTGGCTCGTAGCGGGAGGGCAGCTACGTACCGGACACGAGCGCGTCGTGGTGAGCGCGGTGCACGCCGCGTTGGACGCTGCTCCACTCAGCTGACTCACCTCCGCGTGTTGGCAGGTTTGCGCGCGAGAGGCGAGCACGGCCGTCTTCGGCCGGTACGACGTGTTTCGCAGCTCGCGCATCACCTGCAAAAACCGTCACACCAGTTGATGCACACCAGCCCCATCATCGAACCGCTTCTGATCAAAGGCAGCAAGTCTATGTGTCGAGCCTATGGATTCCGTCGACCCTCCTCGCCAACATCAAACCCTTTAAATGGTAGCTTTGGACACCGCAGTATATTAATAAAAACAGTCAGTCTTTGAAATCGGATGTTTTGAATTTTAACACCCTTTATTGCAAAATGTCGCTTACATTGTTTCTGGTTTTCTCGGTCGAATCGATCACGGTCAGGCGGAATGTCGGAATAAGGTCGCCATATGGTACGGGTACTGTTACCTGCGCGAGCTGACTGTGCGTCCGGGACGAGTACACCACTGCCGGTAGCCGTACTCCCGTCGCCTCCGCCGCGTCGTTGCCTCGCTCCCCACGATGGATCTCCACCGCCCCCGCCTCCTCCTCCTTCTCCCCCGCCGCCGTCGGGTCCCCCCTCCTGACTGGCTGCCACTCTCGCTTGAGCGACTCCCGCCACGCGAGCGTCGCGCAGAGCAGGCACAGCGTCTTCCCGGTACCCGTGGGACTCTCCAGCAGCGCATTGGTTCCCTGCGACGCCGACGAGCCAACCGACGGCTCTTCCGTTCAGTCTTTATGCTATGTAATTTTGTAATTACTTCAAGATGAGCACGTCTTTATACTTCAGTCTTTACAATCGGCGGATACATCGCAATTTCAAATTTAAATATATACGCGATGCAAGTTTAACCCTAAATGTTAAAACCCGACATACATACCCTAAATCCACTCACCTGAATAACACCTATGCCCCCCTACTTCTCTGTCGTGTACACACACACCACCCCACACGTTCAAATCACAAAACAGACAGCAGAGGAGAGCAGCCTCCATTGATGCACAGCGTGTAAGAGCAGTGCGAGTGAGAATGGAGAGGTTAGATGGCTGAGAAGGTGTGCGACTGGGTGCGTTGCCCGTCAGAGGCGACGGTGAATACTGTGAGACTACCCTTCTCTCAATTTTTCGCACACAGCATTTTTCTCCATTTCTTCCACAATCATCGCTATTCCCTTTATCGCTGTTGTACACACACACATACACACACACACACACACACACACACACACACACACACATGCCCATGCACACACACACACGCCCATGCACACAGACGTCCAACCTGACTAACTCAACCTCCCACACACACACACACACACACACACACACACACACACACACACACACACACACAAATGCCCACACACACGCATGGATTTTTACTCAACCTCCCACACACACACGCACGTACCCACAAACACGCATACACATACGCACGCCCTCATTCGCTCTGCTCCATCCTCCCCCCTCCCCAAACTTACTCACTCACACACACACGCGCAGGCACACACAAAACCACAAACACATGAAAAAAACGCATACACGCAATTTTCATAGGCATACACAATACTTTCTCAGACACACATTGACACGCAATCACAATCTTACACTCCAATCTAACATATTCACATTCACACTCCCACGCTCATATGCACACGAGCATACTCTCACCGCACACACACACACACACACACACACACACACACACACACACACACACACACACACACACACACACACACACACACACACACACACACACACACACAAACACACATATTCTCGCCCTATCCTCACACCTGCTCTTTCACATACACACAAACAAACACAGAGCGGATATATATATACTATGTATATACTTTAGCACACACACACAAACACACACTCATATATATAGCACATTGTATCACACATGCCGGCAATCTCTCCTTCTTCTTGTCACCAGGCTTTGCTGCCTCTCACACGCGCTCTGAAAAAACGGTTGTTGCTCTAGCACATATACCATAACGAAATCGCTTCAATGCCATCCGCTCCAACAGGGTTGAGTCCAATCCAACCATTCCCAATCCTCTACAGACAGTGCACAGCCCAACGCACCTGCTTCAACGCCCGGATGACACCGCTCATGTAGTCCAACTGAAAGGCGACGATGCAGACGGCGCAGTGTCGTGTCAGCCACAAACAATCCAACATACATTCATACAGCGCTCATCTCTGTCACAAGATTCACAGTGGGCACCTGGAATATCTAGCCGGCAAAGCAGGCTAGGCAAAGGGTATGGATGCAGATCGAACGCCGCTGAGCTGTGTGCCAGCCAATGCCAACTGTGCTGCCACCTTCCAACATAATATTATAAATAGTAAAGAATTGTAAACAATTCCATGTAAGCAGATCCGTTCCACAGTCGTCGGTCCGACAACGGCCGTGTCACCGCTGATTGCCACCGGGACCGTGGACGCTATCGGGTCCACGGGGCCCTGGTTGAGATGTGCGTAAGATAAAAGGCTATCACCTGACAGTCGTAGGCCTCATAAGGGAAGTCCACCGCAACGCCCTCGAGCGCGTAAGTCGGCATCGCGGCAGTCCTCCCGTACGATCACGTACCGCAGGATCACCCCACCCTCCCCGGCCCGGCCCCTTTACACGGCACGTTCACTATCTTTAGTGCTAGATCAGTGATCTGCACCCCATTCGCTGGCAACGCTAGCTTTACCTGATGGCCTGATGCGCCAGTCTGCCGTCAACGCGAATTGCTGTACTGGATGAATTCGGCTGGGCGGCCGTGTAATTGTCGGGCAACGGGGCAGTGGGGATTAATTTATTAGGCAGCGATATACATTTTCATTTTCAAAATTTCGAATCGCCGTAGTTGCCTGCAGTGATGCTGCTAACGGATCATTCTAAATTTACTTACATGAAAAACAGTGGAAACCACCAAGCAAAGATAAGGAAAAAACAAGGAGGAAGAACCCCCCACTAACCCCACTAACCCCACTAAAGCCTGTATTTCAGTCTTTAAAATTACACGGCTCGCGAGCCGTGTACCGGCCCAAAAGAAACACGGCTCGGGGCTCAAACCGTGTACCTTTTCGCCCGAGCCATGTACCGGGAGGATTACACGGCTCGGGCAACTAGTATATTATACAGTATATCCCGTTTGTCGCGTCGCGCGGGACACGTCCCCCTATAGCCGGTAATAATCGTTGCGCAGTATCCCACCACCCACAGCCCCGTCCATCATCGCTAGGCGAGTCCGCCCAATATGCCTCGGCGCAAAAGTTCCGAAGAGGGGGCCGCGCAAGCCGGAAGGGGGAACTAGAGAGAGGCGGAGAAACAAGTTGCGCTTGAGGCTTCCCTCTCCGCCTCGGGGTTGGGGCCCACGATTAAGGAGGCGCTCGATGGCGGATTGAAAGGGGGTGGAGGTGCCTCTCTACGAGCGTGCCGCAATTCTCTTCAAGCAGCTCGCGCTCGGCCACTTGAAGCCCCTCATCGCATGGGGGGAAGTAACAGCCGAACAAAGCTTGGAGTTGCGTTGCCACCCTTAGCGCTCGGTGCGAATATGGGAGAGGTGGCTAGACCTCAAGGCATAAGTTATGGGCGTGATCTTTGAGGTGCCCGCCCGCCTTGCCCACCTGCCGGACTTGTCACAACTCAACACGCGAACTTTTGCATATGACTCTGCCCCACCCGCTTAAGGTCGTTGGCGAGTTTTTGGACGGTGAAGGGCACCCCCTCCGTTTTGGTGTGCTTTGGTGTGTGCATGGTTGTGTGTGTGTGTGTGTGTGTGTGTGTGTGTGTGTGTGCGTGTGTATGTGTGTGACTCCATGCGTGTGTGTGTGGCCGTTTGTGTCTACATGCACATGTACGTTGAGGTTGCGCTCCCGGCGGAGGGGTCCGTACCCGTCACCACACCATGCGCGGGCGGAACGGTATTCACGAGTGCCGCCAAGCCGAAAGCAGGGCCACGGCCCATACAAGCGTGATGCGCCTCGGATTCAGCATCGTGGAACGGGCGCGGGTGCGGGTAGGTGTTGGTGAGAGAGTGTGTGCGGGCGCGATGAGTGCGCAGAGAAGGCCGTAGTATAATAAGCCCGATACATAGCCCGTATGTAGTACGGTCCGAGTCGTGTGCCAGCCTTATTGGAATACCATAAAGCCCGCGGAACACGGATCGTGATATTTTCGCCCCGCGAGCCGTGTACCGGCCGACCGTGCGCCTTTTCCTAATTGGAATATCGGCTTGACGTGTTATCATCTCATTGAGATTTCTACTACATAATTTTACCTCAGCATATCGGATCAATATTAAGCAAATACGGGTACTTGCAAGGAAATTTACTATACAATGTAGCAATGTTTGATGAGGTGTCTTACAAAAAAGTCATTATTCTTCATACTCATCCAACGATAAGAAAGTATGAGTTCTCTCATTTCCATCACAGAAATGGGTTTTCCCGCACCAACTAGCAATCCCACATGAATCGTCACATTAATATAAGTGTGCAAGTAACCACGTTGGTAGGGCTAGGAGTAACATCGTGAGTGTTTACTCACAAGCATACATGCATGTATGCGCCTTATATTGTTGGATTGACCCGATCATTGCGAAAGTGAGGCATTGTATTGAAATTGGGTGGGTTTATAGGCACAAATACGTTACGGCGTCATACATTTCTTCATTAGCAAACTCGCGTCTCGCTTGAGGGTCAACCCAAATTTGATAAATATACAAAGCGCGATCTTGTGATGGGGGGTTGTGTGATGGGAGGGCTGTGTGATGTGGGTGAGCTCGGCCGGTCGGCCGTGTCAATGTCGGGCAACGAGGCAACAAGGCAATATTTTAAACGGGTAACGAGGCATTATTTTAAAGGAGTCAACATAAAGCGATATTCGTATTCCGAACCGCCGTATTTGCATATAGTTATGCTAACGAATGATCGTCGGATGATCGGATATGCATGGGATGTAGCGTGCGCCAAGTAATGGAACACGCCATCGCTAGCGCCCATTAAACCTCTACCCACTCCGCAAGTTCCACACTCCTTATACACCCTCGTTAGGAACGCACACCATATCGTCACTCCAATTACATCGACTCCCCATACTTACACATACCTCCTCTACACCCTTCCCAACGACTCAAATACTTTCCTCCCACTGACTAACATACCGGCATAGCGGTACCCCCACCCCCGCACCCTTCGGAACACGCTCGAAGGTCGACACCTACATTGTAGCCAAAGGCTTCGCAATGGCCACCCAACCCTCATACTCAGCCCGTGCATTTCTCTACAACACAAACGAACACATGTACGACACATTTCCCCCTTCCCATCCCTCACCATGCCATCTTGCTATAAGTAATACCTTCTACTTTTTAGTTGCAGATAGCTATTGTAAGCTATTTTAGACATGATTAGTCCAAGTCTAGATCGGACATACCGATAGCATGTTTGATTCGGTACAAAGCTGTCGCTAGGCTATAGCTCTCCCACTTCTGTTGTCCCGACACCACGCCTCGGGTTGGTTGTCTCTGCGACTCTCATATTTGCGTGACTGTGACTATAACTACGTATGCGTTAGCTATCTCCCATACTGATCGTGTCTGCACGGTTCAATAGGTTATGGCCCCCGCCTCAAGTCACTCACGCGCAACAACTTTGTTCGGCGAGCTGCGATCGCCAACTCTCCCGCAGAAGGCAAGTTCACATGGTAACATAGTACTTTCACCTTGTAATCAGCGGTATCGCCAATATAAACTGCGCTTTAAAACCGACCTCCCACCCCACCTAAGTCAGCTACCCGAGGACGACGGACAGCCACCCACACCGACGCACTCGTCGCGTGTGGACATGGTGCATACATGTCCAAGTTGGAGAAGGGGGGGGAGGGTGCACTGGTGGGTGAATACGAATACACAGGGTGCTCGACGGCCCTAGCTTAAAATACTATACTATTCTACATGTTTCTAGCGAGCCGGCAATCAGCGCGACACTCCACCTACTATGGTCGTGGCTGCTAATCGTGCCCCACATTGGGTGGAGGACACATAAAAGGTACTTTGACACGCCCCGGGGCATTAGGCCGAGGGGCCGTCGGGCAACAAGCCGTATCTCTCGAACCCGTGTTAGGCACGAGTGCGGCTATTGGTTCTTACCAATGCATGTCGCTACCTACGGGCCGCCGCCGCCGTTCGCAATGTCACCAAAACAACACACAACCGGACCACATTATGACACCCTTGACGACGGTGAGGACGAGTCCTCCCGTCATGGCACTCGGGACTGCCCACCCCCCCGGATGCGCTCTCGCTCGTACTCGAGCAAATGGCGCTGATCAACGCCCGTCTAAACGCACAAGCCACAGAGACTGCCGCTCTGCGCCACCGCGACGCTTTACGCGACACACCGCATGTTCAAACCCATCCTCTTGTCCAGCTCCCAACCCCGCCACCACACCCATACTTCAATCCCCACGAGCCCCCGCCCGTCCCACATTTCCCTCATGGCCAGCCTTGCAAGCATCGCTCCCGTGGCGCCCCGCGAGCATTGTACGGCGGCCCACAGTCTCCAACTGGCCAACCCCACAACCCGGGTGGTCATCCATCACTTCCTTTTGGCCCGCCAGCCTCCTACGCCCATCGTGGGGGCAACGGTGGACGTGGGGGCCGCCGTCCCACCATTGACCCAGTGGTCATCGCCCGCGCTGTCCGCGAGGCCATGGTTTCGACAAGGAGTCACTCAACCGCTCCATGAAGATGACAGTTCCCACTATGGGACCCAACACTGACTTCAAGCCGCGGAAGAGGAACTTCCTCACCTTCTTGTCCCTGAAAGCCGCGTACCTCATCCCACAGCTCGCTATACGGGAGTCAAGAGTCTAGCTCGATGAAGATGCACATACGCACGCGTACGCCATGTTGTTGCACGCCACCAGCGAGAACAACCGCGCTGACCACGTTGTCAAGTGTATCTCCGCTGCTCGCTCGGACTTGGCCACTGCCGCTTGGGATATCATGTGTGAGCGTCTGGATGGTCGCTCTTTCGCACGCTCCCTTTCGTTGCTTGACAACCTCATGCTTCGTCAGCACCCGGGGCAATCGCTTACGGAATACGTCCACTTCATGCGTCAAACCTTTGACGACTATAACGAGACATGCGAGATGATAGATGGCTTTGCTGCCATGCATTCTCTCAACCCGGGACTTGTCATGCTCCGCCACATCTCTAGCACGTGCCACTTCGGCTAGGCCAATCAGTGTGTCATCAAGGCGTTCGACACCAACTACCTCCTCTCCGCGGACGAAGTGATGGCCATCATCTTCCACATGGCTCAAAACATGGACGAGGAACTCCCGGCTCCGGCACAGGCAGCCATTGACGGCCCCGCCCCTCCCATCTTTGTTTTGTCGTTGCTGGTCGCGGTTCCAATAGCGGATGTGGCAACAACCCACGTGGCACTCGCGGCGATCGTGGACTGCCCAACAAATGCAGCGCCTATGGCAGTCTAAAACACATCATGTCATCGTGCACAGCATCAGATGACGCTCTCATGAAGTTGACCATGGCCAAACGCAAAATGATCATCCAGAAGTATGGCACCCTTGGCGGTTGTGCCTCTTCTCACGTTGCCATGCTGAGCGACGTCTCCCCTGACGAGCATGACGCTCTACCCACACTCGAGGAACGCACGGACACATTTGATGACACTGAGGTGAGTGTCCCCTTCACCTATATCGCGTTCTCATCCTCCATCGCCCCTTGTCGTGACCTCTCCCAGTTTTGGGTGGTTGATTCCGCGTGCTCGATCAACTTAGCCGCGTTTCGAAGTGATTTCGTTATGTTCGATCCGCCCTCCACTTCCTCTCGCGTTGGCGACGTCGGTGTTGACGTTAAGGGCAGTGGCACATTGCGGATTTTCATTATGTTGGCGTCTAGTGAGACCATTCATTGCACAGTTCATGCGTTGTACACCCCTGACCTCTCATCTCGCTCCGCTCAGCACAGTGGTCCCCTTCTCAGTGTCAAGTGGATACATTCGCGCAGCGGTTGTGAGTTCATTTTTCTAATGTCTTTGATAATGAAATGATCATGATACCCGCATGAATGGGTGTGCTAAAGCCGCCCGGCAACGATCTCTACCTCCTGCCCCACTAGCCAGAGCTGCCCCCAAGCCCCCAAACGGATTCACCGCATAGTGCCGGTGCCCGTGTTGTTCCCACTGCCCGGTGCGACCCAAAACTGTGGCACCGCCGTTTCGGACACCTTGATATGTAGAGCATGCATGCCCAACACACCCACGGTGTTCCAACCACCCCCGCATTAGCCAGCTCTGTAAACAATGTTCCTTGCGATTCATGCTTGCTCCACAAGGCCACTAATGCACCCCGCAACACCACTGCATGCACGAAACCACCCCGCCCCATATTGAACCTTTTCCAGACATTTGGGGTCCTGTGAATGTCCCATCCCCACATGGCCTCCGCTATTGCATGCTCGTCATCGATCACCACACACACTACATGTGGGTGCGGTTCTTGAAGTCCATAGTCGATACGTGCTCAGAGTTGGAAAACATCGTGATGGAACTGCGCCACTTACATGCACGCCATCATTCTCAGTCCGGCGCTTTCGCTCCCGTCATCAAGTTTAACTCGGACTCTATTTTTGAGGCTGCTCCGACCCGGCAAGTGTGTGCTCGCATGGGCGTCGGTGTACAATTCTCGGTCCCCTTGTCGAGAGCAGTTGTATGTCGCTACATCACTGTACTGAAGAAATCGGTATTAAAAGCGATATAGTAGCTATTTGACGCTAGATTGAATTGTGACCGTTGGATAATATATCTAACGGTCCAAGAAGCGTTTTTGGAGATAACCGCAATATTATTTATTTTAGTATGTGTGGTTCTAGCGGATATAAGAATGGAGCTCAAAGCACTGTAACCATCCTTTCTACGCTCCAACCTTCAATAGGTTATGGGCCCTCCCAAGTACTCCCACGCACCTCGTAACCCCTGCTGAGTCAGCAGTACTTCTACTTCCACTTCTACTACTACAGCAGCACTACAGCAGTACTTGTACTACATTTCTACAGTAGTACTTCTGCTACGTCAGCAGTGCTTCTTCTACTACTACCAAGTCGGGAAGTTTGTCAACGAGGAGCTACTGGATTACAAGTTTGTCGGCGCTTCGACTTCAATTTGTGTGTTGGAGCTGGGCTGAAGGATCGATTCCGTACTGTTATACGGACGCTGTGGCCTCCATATTCTGGTGGTGAGTACAGCTTGGGTTGCTACGACGTGTGTTGCCTGATATCGTTGGTGATACCGTTGGTCTGCGGAAGTGTGAACGAGCGTGTGGACTGTATAATTTCGTCTATCCTGTCGCTAGCGTTACCACTGGGTCGACTTGCTGTCGACGTACTTGACAAGATTGCTGGGATTTTTCCGTGTCGCCTGTTGTGCTTCGTGGTGGTGTTTTGGATCGCCTGACCTCGTTCGCGGCGTGTCGGAACCTGATTTTTCCCGCTGTCGGCGAATCTATCGAGTTGTGGGGACTGTTCCATATCCCCTGTTATTTTCGTGGTCGTCGTTGGACTGCGTGAGCTTGTTTGCGACGTATCGGGACCTGATTATCCGTTGTCAACCGACCTGTCGAGCTCTTGGCGACTGTTACCGCGTCGCCTGTTACTTGCGTGGTGGTTGCCTAGACCACTTACGCTTCGTCGAGACGTGTCGGAACGTGTTGTATCAGCTGTCGACGTTCCTGTTGAGCGCGTGGCGAGTGTTGCCGTGTTACCCGTTACCTGCGTTGTGGTGCTTGGCACACCTGCGTGTGGTCGGGACGTGTCGGAACCTTATTCGTCTGTTGTCGGAGACTTGTCGAGCTCGTGGAGACTGTTCTTCTTGTTACTTGATACCTGCTGGGGGGTAATTGGGTCGTCTTCACTTGATCTCACTGTACCGGAACCTTGTCATCTCCTTTCGACGCACGCGCCGAGCTTGGGACGGCTTCTACTGTGCCGTCTGTTTCCTTGTGTTGGGGAGGTTGACCCCAGTGAGGTTGGTCGGACGATATTTCTTATCTTTGCTGTTCACTTGACCCCCAGTTCGTTGTCTGCTGGCGTCTCGCTCCATGGCTGAGAGTGTGAAGGTCCCTGTTTTTTCCGGCAAAGCCGCGGACTTTCCCTTGTTCCGAACCCGGTTCACAGCATTCGTGGATGCGGTGGGCTGTGACGCTGCTCTGGATTCCGAAGGCGAGGACGATGCTGCTCAGCAGAAGAAGCTCTACAGCTTGTTGGTGTTAGCTTTACCCGAGACTACGTTGCACATCATCCGGAAGGTCGATCGGAAGAGCAAGGCAGCTGGCTTTCATGCTTGGCAGGCTTTGCTGCGTCGATTCGAGCACGACGGCATTCACCGGCGCGGGGATCTACTGGATGCTCTGGACGAGAAGCAACGTCAAGAGGAAACTTGTGTGGACTTCTTCACTCGTCTTCTCGACGTTCAGGCGCAGCTTGCTCGAGTCGACGAGGTGGTCCCGGATCGGCGTATCGTCATGAATGTCGTCAGGGGCCTGCGGCCTGAGTATTCTACCATGACAGATGCTCTGAATGAGCGCGACTCGAGTTTGACACTGGACTTCGTTGAGAATCTTCTCGCTACCACTGGGGTGCGCATCGAACGTCGCTTGGCAGAGGCGCAGGAGTCGGAGCCCGGAAAGACTGCTTTCCCTGCAGTGTCTGATGATGACAACCTGCGGACCATGCTGCAAGACTTGCAGCGAGAGGTGGCGTCCCTGAAGGGTGTCCACGGAGAGAGCGGAGCGAGCAGTACCAGAGGCAACGGAGGGCGTCCAGCTTTCAAGGGTACTTGCTTTACGTGCGGTCAACGCGGCCACCGGCGTCAGGACTGTCGGGTGAAACGGCCACCCCGGGTGAACACTGCCGATGCAACACCGTTCGGCGGGTATGTTGCTTTCCCCGCTAACATG
This sequence comes from Tetraselmis chui, assembly GCA_026401115.1. NCBI lineage: Eukaryota > Viridiplantae > Chlorophyta > Chlorodendrophyceae > Chlorodendrales > Chlorodendraceae > Tetraselmis > Tetraselmis chui. Next base: position 52,408 of record JAPMLY010001064.1, on the reverse strand, counting down.
TCAGCCTCGATTCCTGATAGTGATGGCTTTCTGGCGGCCACTGTCAAGGTGCCTCCGTACCTGCACGATGTGGAGCCTGGGCTGTGGCTCGTTGACAGCGGCGCTAGCCATCACATGACCAGCGTCTTGAGAGATTTCCAGGCCTATCGCCCGATTTCTCCGGTTTGGGTGAAAGGTATCAGTGCCTATGCCAAAGGTGTGGGGAGCGTCCGTGTCACGCTGCGCTCCAAGGACAGCGACGCTGTCCCGATCACGCTGCACGATGTCTTCTATGTACCGGATCTGGCGGCTCGAGCATCGTCCAGCCATCAGCGTCTGTTTAGTGTCTCCCAGGCGCGGCAGCGTGGGCATCGCACTGTCTTCGAGGACCCGTGCGACGTACTTTGCGCCCATGCGCAGCATGGTGGTGGTGTCACTATTCCCCTTCACCGTGCCCATGGTCTTGTTTGGCTCCCTACTTCGGTTGTTCCGTCTGTCTCTGCCTCGCCGGCGATGGCGCGACCCTCCAAATTTCTGTGGCATCTGCGTCTTGGTCATTTGGGGGAGTCCTGTATGGATCGACTTGTGCAATTGGGTACCTCCGGTGTGCAGGTCAGTAAGTCGGACCGCCTTTGCTTCTGTGAGACCTGCGCCTTGTGCAAGTCTCGTGTGGCGCGTATCTCGCGTGCGCCGTGTGCGGACCCTGACCGTGTCTTTCAGAAGGTCGGCGTAGACTTCTGCGGTCCTATGGGCGTGGCTTCTTTGGGTGGCTGCTACTACAGCCTCGCCGTTACGGACTTCAAGTCTCGCTTCGTCCTGCATGACGTGCTGAGAACCAAGGATGAGGCTCCGCAGTCGTTTCGGCGGTTTCTGGCTACTGTCCGGGCTTTGGGTCACAAGATTGAGCACGTGCGCCTTGACAACGACTCCGTCTTCATGGGTCGCGAATTTATGGCTGTGCTTGATGACCACGGCGTGTCGCACGACTTTTCTGCTCCGTACTCGCACTGGCAACACGGTCGCATGGAGCGACAGTGGGGGACTTTGGTGCCGGCTGCCAAGTCCATGCTTCACACAGCGGGCCTTGATCGTTCTTTTTGGAGTCTAGCCATGAACGCTGCGGTGTACGTCCGCAATCGTGTTTTCTGTGAGGCTGCTGGTGGAGTGCCCTTCGAGCTGGTCACTGGTCGTTCTGTTGACCTAAGCCACCTCCGCGTCTTCGGCTGCCCGGCGTATGTCCATGTTGACAAGTCCCGCCGTCGAAAACTTGATGACCGGGCGTGGAAGGGCATCTTCGTGGGCTATGCGCCGGACTCCCCAGTGTGGTTGGTGTATAACCCTCGCACACGTCGTGTGGAGCGCAGTCGGAACGTGGTGTTTGATGAGTCGAAATTCACTAGGTCCGTCAGCATGGGGGAGGAGTCGTCGGCTGTCTCGAAGCCAGCGCCGGATGATGACGAACTCTCGTCGTTCATTACTTCTTCTGGGTTTCAGAATTCGGGGGAGCACGGGGATACAGACGAAGACGTTGTTGAACCAGACGACACAGAGAGCGGGAGTCAAGAGCATGGGGAGCATGATACTGTGCCTGGTGACCAAGAGGGCGGGAGTCAGGAGCCGGGGGAGCTTGTTCCTGGCGATGGCGTTGCTCCGAGGCGCAGCACCCGGCACTCTCGACCTCCGGGGCAGTGGTGGATGGCCAACAGTCGTGGTGATGATGTTGCCGCCAACATGGCAAAGCCTCACCAGCCTCTCGAGCCAACATCATATAAGCAAGCTCTGCGCAGTCCGGATGCCAAGCACTGGCAAGCGGCTATTGAGAGCGAGTATGAGTCATTGATGACTCGAAAGACCTGGAAGCTGGTTCCTCGACCTGCGGGTCGTAAGTTGGTGGACTCTAAGTGGGTGTTCAAGCTCAAACGCAACCCTGATGGCAGCATTGCTAGATATAAGGCCAGGCTTGTGGCGCGGGGCTTCACCCAAGAGCATGGCGTTGACTACGACGAGACTTTTGCTCCGACTGTAAAAGTTGCTGCGCTCCGGGTCATTATGGCTCTCGCTGCACACTATGACTGGGAGATGGAACAACTCGATGTCAATACAGCCTTTCTGGAGGCTGACCTCTCTGAGACCATCTACATGCGACAGCCTGAGGGTTACAGGAGGCCGACGGATGAAAACGGCCAAGAGCAAGTCTGTCTGCTTATGAGAGCACTGTATGGCTTGAAGCAAGCCCCACGCTACTGGAACAAGACCATCACCACTTGGCTCGTGGAGTACGGTTTCCGCCAGTCCAAGGTAGACCCCTGCATCTTCGTCCATGGCAGCGGCACGCGTCTCTACATCTTGGCCTTGTACGTTGACGACTGCATCTTGGCCGGTCCTGGTGGAACCTTCATCGTCAGCTTTAAGCGGGCATTTGGTCAAAGGTTCAGTGTGCAGGACTTGGGACCAGTTGCATGGCTTCTGGGAATGACGGTGGAGCGTGATCGTGCTGCGCGAGTGGTTAAGTTGGGTCAGCGTCAATACATCTTAGACATGCTGGAGAGGTTCAACATGTTGGACGCTAAACCCGTGAGCACACCAATGGCACTTGGCTCTATGGCAGAGCGCACAGACGACAGTGGCTCAGCTGCGTCACTACCATACCAGAGTTTGATTGGCAGTCTGCTATATGCCTCGGTGAGCACCAGGCCAGACATCACCATGGCAGTCAGCTACCTGAGCCGACACATGGCGAAAGCGTCAATGGTGCACTGGGAGCAGGGCAAGAGGGTGCTGCGATACCTGAAAGGGACATCGGATCGCAAACTGGTGTACGGTGGTGGGCGAGTGTCGGTAGCCTTGGAGGGCTATGCCGATGCAGACTACGCAGGCGATTCTGATGGCCGACGCTCTCGAACTGGTTTTGTGTTCATGCTCAACGGTGCGGCAATCAGCTGGAAGAGCCAACGCCAACAGACGGTGGCATTGTCCACTGCGGAGGCGGAGTACATGGCGCTCACAGCAGCAGCACAGGAGGCCCTATTTCTGAGGCAACTCTTGGAGCAGATGGGACAACCTCAGGCCTCCGGGACTGTTCTGCACGAGGACAACCAGAGCTGCATCGCCCTTTGCAAAAACACCATGACGACGGGGCGCAGCAAGCACATCGACGTGAAGATGCACTTCTGTCGTGAGAAGCAGGAGAGCGGCGAGATTGTGGTGAAGTATTGTCCGACAGAGGTGATGCTCGCGGATGCACTAACCAAGCCTCTCGCTGCGGACAAGCATGGGCAACTCACCAAAGCAATCATGGGAAGTGGTAGTGAGTAGCGAGGGGGAGTGTCGAGAGCAGTTGTATGTCGCTACATCACTGTACTGAAGAAATCGGTATTAAAAGCGATATAGTAGCTATTTGACGCTAGATTGAATTGTGACCGTTGGATAATATATCTAACGGTCCAAGAAGCGTTTTTGGAGATAACCGCAATATTATTTATTTTAGTATGTGTGGTTCTAGCGGATATAAGAATGGAGCTCAAAGCACTCTAACCATCCTTTCTACGCTCCAACCTTCAATACCCCTATGCCCACCACATGCTCGGCAAGGCCGAACGACCTTGGCGCACAATCCGGGATAATGCATATGCGAAGCTCCACAGCATGGCCACCCCCAACTTCATGTGGTCGTGCGCTGTGAGCACGGTTGCGTACCTCCCGCCTCCAAATTTCGCGTCTTCGGATGCACCGTCTTCGCCAAGGTGCCCGACAAGTTGCGCCGTAAACTAAGCGAAAACGCCTCCCGTGGCGTCATGGTTGGCTACCCACCTAACGCCCATGGTTACCGCATCTACAACCCACACACCCGCGGCATCACCACATCCGTCCATTTTGTTTTCCAAGAGAACACACCATGCTTCCGCGCGCGCCTGGGTCATCGCAAATGCCTCCGATGCCGACGACCCCCAAGATACATCCCTCACTTCCCACCCTCTCGACACCCTTCCCCCTACCTCCACCCCGCTCCCCTAACTTCATTCCACTGAGGAGGCCGACCGCCCATCCCGCCTCCGGTCTCACCCCCTCAACTACGGCGACCTCGTGGCTCACAAGTTTGAATACACGCCGGTCCTTGTCACGGCGTGTTGTGATCATGAACAAGGCAAGGCCAAAGAGGACATCTTAAAGCAACTCTTCGTGCCCGACGTAGTCATTGGCCCACACCACATCCCAACACGCGCGTCGCCTTCCGCCGTCGCTCACCTTTCCGCCTGCGACTGTGTGGAACCAAAAACCTACCGCGTTGCCCTCTCAAGCGCCCATGTAGCAGGAGTACTCCTCCCTCATGGACAACAACACATAGGAAATGGTCGACCTTCCCCCCGGAATGAGTGGTCGTCAACAACATGTGGATCTACAAGGTCAAGTCTGACACCCTAGGCGACGTCTCCCGCTTCAATGCCCGCTTCGTCGCCAAAGGTTGCAGCCAACGTGATGGCCTCGACTATACCGAAACTTTCTCCCCATTCGTACGCATGGCCAGCTTTCGCCTCTTCCTCGCCATTGCGGCCGCACGAGATCTTGAATTGTGTCATTTTGACATCGACATTGCACTCCTCTACGCTCCCATTCAAGAGGACGTGTACATTCGCCAACCTGTTGGCTTCTCCGATGGCACGTCTACAGTGTGTCATCTCAAACGCTGCCGCTACGGCCTAAAGCAACCCCCTCACGAGCTCAACATGCCCCCGCGTGCCGGGCTTGTCGATAACGGGTGGCAACACTGCGTCTCCGACTCTGCATCTTTATATTCCGCGCTAGTCACGTTTTCGCTATGATCGCACTGTACGTAGATGACATTCCCGCAGCATGCAATGATGCTACCTGGCTCACGTCGTTTAAGAATCAACTTGGTGCTCGGTTCAAGATTAAAGACTTGGGTGACCTTTCACAACTCCTCGGGATGCACATCACCCGCAACCGCTCAGCCCGCACTATTTTGCTGGACTAGTCCAAGTACCTCCGCGACGTCCTCGCCAAGTACGGCATGACCGACAGTAAGCCCTCGTCCCTCACTGGCTCAATATGGACCCCGGCTTCTTATCCGGCCTCGCACACATGGCTTCCCCTCCCCTTACCGGTGTGGCTAAGGACGTCTATCCCAGCCTCCTCGGCAGCCTTCAATACGCGGCCGTCTGCACGCGTCCTGATGTTACCACGGCGTTGAGCATTCTTGGTTCGGCCCATGCCTTTCCCCCGAAATCCGCCCATGCCTTTCCCACGGAAGCTAATCTACATGCCCTGAAGAAGGTCCTTCGCTACCTTCATGGCACTCTCGACCTGCGCGTGACGTTGGGGGGGTACGGACCACAGTCTCCACCTCACATGCTTTGCCGACGCAGACCAGGCAAACGACAACATCACTCGCAAGTCACGTTCATGCTATCTCTTCACTCTCGGACGCGGACCCATCAGCTTCAAGTCCAAGCAACGGACGTGCGTCGCCCGGTCAACTTGTGAAGCTGAGTATCACTATGCGGTTGGCGCCACTAAGGAGGGACTCCTCCTCCGACAGCTTACGGGGGAGATTTTCAACGCCCCAATCACTGACACCACCACCATATACGGGAGGACAATCAAAGCGACATTGCATACTTTAGAAATGCTATGGTCAGTGAGAAGACCAAACATATCGGTCTAAAGTGGCACTTTCTTAAAGACCACGCGGAACATGGGGCAATCAAGTCGAGATATCTCTTTACCGACCAAATGGTGGCCGACTTGCTCACCAAACCTCTAGTAGGACTAGCCCTTACAAGACATCGAAGTGCAATCATGGGAGGCGCCGATCCAATGCAACGCTTCATCCCGTAGCTACTCTAGGGGAGTGTTGTAAGTCATACCTTATTACACTTTTTAGTTGCAGATAGCTACTATAAGATATTCTAGATATGATTAGTACATGTCTAGGTCGGACATACCGATAACTTATTTGATTCGTTACAAAGTTGTAGCTAGGCTATAGCTCTCCATGTCTCCCACTTATGTTGTCCCGACACCACGCCTCGGGCTAGTTGTCTCTGTGATTGTCTTATTTGCGTGAATGTGACTGTAACTACGTATGCGTTAGCTACCTTCCATATTGATCGTGTCTGCACGGTTCGATATAGCTCCGCACCACTTTGACTCATGTACACCACACTCATAAAGCATATACTACCATGTTCCTAACGCCGCACATCACCTAACCTTTCCCCTTGAAGACCGCTCACTAATGACTTATATCCCCACGCAATGTGTTATCGCATGGAAGTGGTAGGATTTCGTACACACCGAAAACTCCAAGAAAGGATAATCTTCTCCATTGAGAGTAGTGGCGACCCACTCAGCCACCGACACTTGTGTCAAAATTTTGGTTAACTCCACTCCATCCTCCCACACCATCAACCGAGCTAACTCGTTGGTATCGATATCGGTACGTAACTTGGTCACGAGCGCATATTGGCTGGCAACGCAACTACGACTCATCCAAGGTTATATCCGCTGCCATATCTACGCAACCGCTTTCCGACACCACATCCACCGTGACACACTTGATTTCATCATGAACAACCTCAAAATTCGCTCCGCTACCGGTATGCGCACACACCTCGGCGAAATCAAGGGACATAACCGTTCCTATGGTTATGATTTCATAGGAATTATAGCCGAGTTGACCAAGTAGGTCTTAAACGGTCACATACCCGACACAACCAACACTACGTGGTCCTCTGTGTCTATAGGCACCTAGACCGCCTTGTCATACACTCTCGTCCCTCGGACACAAGGCGACCCCACACCATACATACACACTAGCCTTGAAGCCGACACCTACAAATACATCATCCATCACACTCACACGCCACTAGCTCGAACCATCGAACACGGAGCCCTCCTCGCCCGTGCCTTAGCGGACGGGCGAACTACTCATACCAAAAAATCACGCCACACTTATCAAAAATATATTTCCCACACAAACCAGAATTCATCTAAGGAGTACACAACACTCGCCTACTCACATGCAACCCCTCCATGCGCTGCCCCATATGTGGTCAACTCACCGGTGACGGTCACTTGATTGGCAATAGCCCCTCGATGGCGGGCCTCAGACAAAACCGGCACTATTGTGCCCTTCAACTCCTCCTCTACTTAAACGCACGAACCGCGGGCGATGGGAAACTATTTCGATTAACTTCGGCAATGATAAACCCTATAAAGATTCGGCTCCCCTTCTCTTCTCTTTCCCCCGGCGAGACGCTTCGATTGTCATCCACCTCCTCCTAATGCTATTTCCACCCGTATAGTAGACGCCAAGGAAGGCAACTCCCTTCACTCCCTCACATCTTGTTGTCCAACTGTCCTCCTTGAGGAACTCATGCTATTTTCGCTCCGATCTTCCGCTCACAAACCCGATTTTATCCGCATCTTCGAACCCATATTCGTTGGACACTCCAACGCCCGTCGTCGCTTCTCCTCGATCACAAAAATTCAAATAGTTGGATGGAAATATTGCACCAATAACACCCTGTCAAATACCGCATTACTTATTCGCAACAAGATACCCCCCTCTTCAACGCTCTCCGACAACTATGACTAAGATCTTCCGCTCGGGCAGTCCGATATTTTTCTTCGCGACTGAATACTCACAAATACTCTCCCGATAAGGAGCCGTGGGTGGTGCTTGTGAAATGTTTTTTGGCGAGAAGGTTACGGACGGACAAGCTGTGGGATGCGGGTGTTGGAGCATGAGGCGGACAACCGGGAAGCATCGCCATGGAAGGGCGCTCGCTCTATGTCGCCCAACGCTCATGAGGTCGAGCAAACCCATCCAAAGGGGTGAAACTCGACATCAACAACGACGAGGATAACCGCGGGAAAAGGAGCGGCACGGTTTGGTGGCGTTGATATTAGATCGGCCGCCGCCAAAAAACCTGGTACGGAGGGTTTCGGTTAAATCTTACGTACCCGGCACCTTTTGAGGTCGGAGCCCCGATCCTACCTTCCCACCCATCCTCTCCTCTCGTCGGTACTGTCGGAATCGGGAATGGATAGTTTGTTGAACGTGGTATGCACGGTTCGATAAGGAAGATATTGTAACGTGATGGTTACAGGTACGCTACACGACCAGCCTTGGGTGGCGGCTGGTGTCGAGACAAGAGTGTGTGTCAGCTGTCGCTGTCAGCTGTCTGTACGCTAGTTTGTGATATCGCGCTCAGACACTCTAGGTGATGTCCTGTACATAAGGACTTCTATCAGAGCATACATTAGCTCTCTGTAACTAATCTGCATTAGGAATTACTTACAACACTCCCCCTCAAGATAGCTAAGGTGTGTCTTGTGACCAGATGGAAGTGATTACAGAATTCCTTCTACAAAGTGTGTCGCTGCATGGGTCCAGATGTCCCCAGAATGGCGCTCCTGTGTTTCACGAGTGCAGGTCCAGGTAGTGGCTTGGTCAGCATGTCAGCGACCATGTCACCGGTGGGTAGGTACCGTAGTTTGACGGTCCCCAGCTGTACGTGGTCCTTCACGAAATGATACTTCAGGTCGATGTGCTTGGTCTTCTCGCTCACCAGTGCATTCTGCGAATAGGCGATGCAGCTCTGGTTGTCTTCCCAGATTGTGGTCGTCCCGCTGACAGGTCGACTGAAGATCTCCGACAACATCTGTCGAATATGGATGGCCTCCTTAGTCGCGTCCGCTGCTGAGTAGTACTCAGCCTCGCATGTTGACTGTGCGACGCAGGACTGCTTTCTAGACTTGTAGCTGACTGCACCTCTGCCCAGTGTAAAAACAAATCCCGATCGTGACCGGCGTGTCACACTGTCATTGCCCCAGTCTGCATCAGCGAAGCCTGTAAGTTGGAGAGTGTTGTCCTCACCCCCCCCCAACGTCAGGCTCATGGCTGGAGACCCTTTAAGATAGCGCAACACTTTCTTAAGGGCCTGCATGTGGGCCACTGTAGGGTTCGCTTGCGCAGAGCCCAGAATGCTGAGCGCGGTCGAAACGTCCGGGCGAGTGCATACAGCGGCATATTGCAAACTGCCGAGCAGACTCGGGTAAACGTCCCGGTCCGCGCCTGTGAGGGGTACAGCCGTCTGCTTGGAGAGCGCAGCCAAAAAACCGGGGTCCATCGGGAGACACGAGGGTTTGCAGTCCACCATGTCATGTTTTTCAAGCAGCTCGCGCACGTATTTGCCTTGATCGAGGCTGATGGTGCGCGCCGCTCTGTCCCTGGTGATGTGCATGCCGATGATGTCGGACAGGTCACCCTGATCCTTGATGTCAAATCGGGATCGCACCAGCGCGGTGAAGGCCACCCGCCAGGCGGTGTTGTTGCACGCCACAGGAATGTCATCCACGTAGAGGGCAATCATGGCGAAGACGCCGTCGGCCTCAAAGATGTAGATGCATGGGTCAGAGATCAGCTGGCGCCAGCCTTGAGAGACTAGCCAGTCGCGAAGCAGCTCGTTAAACTCCCTGGGGGACTGCTTCAAGCCGTATAGGCACCGGCGGAGGTGACAGACATTGGTGGTACCGTCATCGAACCCCAGGGGCTGTCTGATGTAGACATCCTCCTTGATGGGTGCGTACAGAAACGCCGTGTCGATGTCGAGACCGCCCAGGTCGAGGTCACGAGCAGCGGCAATACTGAAGAAGACGCGGAGGCTAGCTAGTCGGATGACGGGTGAGAACGTCTCCGTGTAGTCAATCCCCTCGCGCTGGCTGCAGCCTTTTGCGACAAATCGTGCCTTGTATCGAGAAACAGCACCAGATGCGTCTGTTTTAGCCTTGTAGACCCACATGCTGTTGACCACGCGGCGTCCAGCGGGCAGGGGAACGAGATCCCACGTCTGGTTGGACGTCAGAGAGTTGAATTCCACCTGCATGGCTGTCTGCCATTCCGCGGACTGTGGACTAACCAAGGCATCCTTGTAGGATGTGGGTTCAACACAGACGCTTGCGGACACCATAGCGACATCACTCACAGGTCCTTCAGAGTACCTGTGACGTGGCTGAGCTGTCATCATGGAGAAGTCAGGGAGTGGAAAAATGTCGTCCATGTGGTCGGACAGGTCGTGCTCACACGAGTCAGTGACACACACGCGCGGCACAGCAGAGACATGGGCAACATACTCCCCATAGCGAGTAGGCGGTCCGCGAGGGCGAGCGGGTCTGTCGACCTCCTCCACACACCCTGTGTCATCTGTGTCCAGGGTCAGATCTGGGAGTGGGTGACTTTCAGGGGAAATGGGGAGAGCCTCTGTGTCTGCACACACATCAATCGACGAGGCGACAGGGTGGGATGTCCCAAACCCGGGCACAGTCTCTTCAAACTTGACGTGAACAGACGTGGTGATGCGCCTGGTCGCGGGGTTGTAGATACGATACCCTGGGGAGTTATGAGAGTACCCCACCAGCACACCTCGGAACGCTTTCAGGCCAAGTTTCCGTCTGAGGTTATCAGGTACCTTGGCAAATGCTGCACATCCGAACACGCGAAATACTGACGCGTCAGGGACTGCGCCTGTGAGAATGGTGACAGGGACCCCCCCAGACGGGCCAACAGCCCGACTGTAAGTACGGTTACGGAGGTGGACCACAGTGCTGATCGCGCATGACCACATGCTGTTAGGCACAGACATGGCGTGAAGCATTGAGGACGCGCAGTCACGCAGTGTGCGCCACGGGCGTTCTGCTTTCCCAAGCATGTGATGTGCATAGGGCGCCGAGAATTGAGTGCTGAAACCCAATCTCGCGCACATGAGCTGCGTGTTCGCGGCCTCGAAAACCGAGTCTGAGTCGAATTTCAGAAACGGTGCAAATGCATGGAGGTGTGAGTGATAACGGGCATGAGTATGCCGCGCGTCCAGGAGGATGGTCTCCAGTTTCGCGCACGTCTCATCCTTAGACTTCAGAAACCGCACCCACATGAAGTTAGTGTGGTGGTCGATGACCAGCAGGCAATACCGCAGGCCGTAGGGGGAGGGTACACTGACAGGACCCCACAGATCACACGACATGTGTTGAAGCGGGGCGGCTGGCTTCTGAGATGCTGTGCGATTTTTTGGCGCAGACGTGGCTTTGTTCAGATTGCAAGACTCACAGGCGAGATCTTTTACAGAACTAGGCATAACCGGTACAGACACCGTGTTATGAGAATGCTGAGCCTGCAGGCTCTGCATGTTCAGGTGCCCCATTCTACTGTGCCACAAAGCAGCGTCGCACTCAGCAGCAAGTGCGACAGAGTTCTGGCTACGACTGTCTACGGTGGGCGAGGACATCCCCGCACAGGCATGCGACCTCGGGAGGAGGTACAGTCCGTTCCCCGACGGGATTAGCATCCCCATTCCTGTGGTCACACGCACAGTGCCAGAGTCAGTGTCTGTAGGGAAAGAAAACGCACACCCTGAGTGTTGCTGCATCCAGCTGACACTCAGGAGACGACTGATACGTTGCGCTGATCGAGAGGACAAGTCAGGGGTGTACAGGGCATGAGCGAGCCGAAAGACTGTTCGACCGGAGGTCAGGCAAATGGGGATGCGGACTTTTCCACTGCCCTGGACCGTGACACCGACACCACCAACTGTGCTGCGGCGGGAGGATGGATGAAATTCCGAAAAATCCGACCGAAATGACGTCAAGTTAACGGAGCAGGCAGAGTCAACTACCCAGTACTCAGACAGGTCGGCAACACGAGATGCAGCAGACGTGAATGCAACTGAGGCAAAGGACGTACTGACCTCAGTGTCGTCATACTCGTCTTGCATGTCGTATTCCAGTGCGTCCTCAGCGGGAGCATGTCCCTCAGATGCTTCAGCAGCAGAAAGGTGGCTGAGGTGTGCAGTGGGGGGAGGCTGGTCCGCGTATCTCTCGGCAATCTGTTTGCGCTTGGCCAGTGTCCAGCGGAGGACATCAGCATCCGGCGCTTTGCAGGTCGACCAGACATGGTTTGGGTCTCCGCAGGCCCCGCACTTCATTGCGAACTTGGACTTCTTTTTGTCCGCGGTCCATCCCCCACCGCCACGGCCACCCTGCCGTTTGCGATCCGCAAGGAAGGCATTGACCGCAGGCCCGGAATCAGCAGTGTCCCCCTTGTTGGAGACATCTGCATCAAGATTTTGAGCCTGGTGGATAATGCTCCCCATCACTTTGTCGGCTGACAGGATGAAGTCGGTGTCAAAGGCATTAATCACACACTGTTTGGCTTGGCCATACTGCCCAACGTTCGACAGACCGCGAATCATGACCAGAGCGAGGACGTGGGGGTGAATGGCTGCAGAGCCATCTTTCAGCTGCAGGCACTCGTTCAGCTCATCGAAGCACTGCTTCACAGCGTGGACGTATGCCGAGACTGATTGACCAGAGGCCTGACGAACCATCATGCGGTCCAGGAGCGACAGCGTGCGTGAAATGGACTGCGCGTCCAGTCTCTCGCACAACACTTCCCATGCGGCTGTCCCGCAGTCGAGTCGTCCAGCGGGGACCCCCGCGATGGCCTGTGCAGCTGGCTTGTTCTGGCGGCAGCACTGAACGAGCATCGCGTGCGCGAACCGCTGAGCGACTGGATTCAGAGGCACGCCAGAGGAGGAAAGAGCAAGTTGAGGGATCAGTGCAGCCCCCTTAATCGAAAGGAACGACAGGAAGTCGCGCTTCCAGGTCTTGAATTCACCCGTCCTCGGCATAAGCGGAGCGTCCATGCGAAAAGACCGGGAAAAAGAGTCACCGTCGAAGTTGGTGGCCCAGTCTGCTGTCATCGCAACGAACTCCGGGTCGATCGTGGGCCTGCGGCTGGCGCTGCTGTGGAGTGGGTACTCGTGTACCGGAGTAGGCACGGGGTCGCTAGCAGGCCGGTACTGGTTGGGCACAGGTTGGAACGGCGCCGTGTCGATAGGCACCGGGTGATCGCGCAGTGCGTCCCGACGGAGAAGCTCCGACTGCGTCCGGTCCTGGTCGTCCATTCTGGCGTGGAGCAGCTGTAGCTGTTCCATCACCAGTCGAATGCTGTCGCCGGCTGAGTCGGGCAACGGAGTGTCGCACGTGCCGGAGTCGACACCCGAGTCGGCGGCCGATGCGGTAGGTGCCGGCTTTGATTTTGGCGCCATCGTAAAAGGGTCGAGTACCCAACCGGACAGTGGAAAAAATCCACTAGCGGTAACTGTGCCTAACGACGGTATACAAAGAGACGGCCTGATGCCCGCCGACCCGTCGGCCTGTTGCCCCGGGGTGTCTCAATGCACCTTTTTCGTATCCTCCACCCAGTGTGGGGCACAGTGACAGCCGAGGCAAGAACAGGCAGGTGTATATGTCCGCTGCTCTACGTTACGGCTGAAGCTGTCGTGCACCCTGTGTATGAGTATTCACCCTCACAATGCTCCCCCCTTCCCCACTCCAGCTTGGACCTGTATGCACCCTGTCCACACAAGCGAGTGCGCTTGTGTGGTTGGCTAGGTCGTCGTGGCGTAGAGTAGAGTAGGTGGTAGCGGGGCTGTTCCGTAGAGTAGTGTTTGAGAAAGTGGAAATAAATATACAGAGTAAAGTATGATTATTCGAAAAAAAAAATGGCTTTGCCTTCGGGCGAGTGTCCAAGTTGCACGCCGAAAGGCACTGTCGTCTCGCGTAACCTTCAGGTGGAGGGCTCCATAACCTGTTGAACGTGGTATGCACGGTTCGATAAGGAAGATACTGTAACGTGATGGTTACAGGTACGCTACACGACCAGCCTTGGGTGGCGGCTGGTGTCGAGACAAGAGTGTGTGTCAGCTGTCGCTGTCAGCTGTCTGTACGCTAGTTTGTGATATCGCGCTCAGACACTCTAGGTGATGTCCTGTACATAAGGACTTCTATCAGAGCATACATTAGCTCTCTGTAACTAATCTGCATTAGGAATTACTTACAACATAGTTACACGTAGGTCGTGCCGGCCCCACAAGGACGATGAAATCAGGAACGGATAGTTACACGTAGGTCGTGCCGGCCCCACACGGGGGCCGGCTATGATGACTAGAGAAGTGGGAAGAGAGAGATGGCGGCCGGCGAAGGCACCGGCAGGGCCGGCCGACTGCCACTAATAGGGAATAGAGTACCGCTAATAGCATAACACTGAGTACTAGGATAACAATTAGCTACCTTGTACATAAGCACTAGGCAACGGGGTACTAGTGCTAACAAGTACCCACCATCGATGGTTGGATGCCTCAGGCGGTGTGCTAAGGTTATCGCGAGTGCACACCGCCAACGGCGTCCCCTTGGCCGCGTAAACCACAAGGGGAGGGTACGGGCGGTATAGTACGGGTTAGACGGTGCCAGAAACATGTGGCGGCTACACGGGACATATCAAACGCAACGGGAGGAGCGACAGACGGCAACCATTAGTGGCTATGGGTTTCTCCCCCCCTGCCCCGAAGGGAGGGAAAAGCCTAGCCTAGGAGGCAAGCTCCTGCGAGAGGAGCGGCTAATTTCTCGGACGAGGGTGTGTGTGGATCGCGACGGGGCCTACGACGACATGAGCTACGGGGTTTTTCCCCGCCTCCACCCCCCCCCCCTCCCCCCCCCCCCAAGCTCCGGTACGATCGCACACGATCGCACATGAGCCTAGGTAAGGCATGCCCGACTCGACCAACACACGTTGACCAGCTAAGATGATCATCACTCTCGAGCGGCGGGAGCGGGACGCGCATCGTGGAGATAGCGACACAATATTTTCTATATTTCATCGTAGCGATGGACTATGTCTATTCACGTATGTTTTATATTATGTTGTTATTGCCGACGGAGAGGGGTGGATAAGGAGACCGACGGAGGAAAACCCTATCCTTAAGACCTAGATGGCAGCATTGGGAACGCCCTCAGGTAGGAGCCGATTTATCAATACGTGTTGTAAAAAAATTCTAATTTCTTATTTGTAAAATCGTGGACGCATATATTATATATTGCATTAATTCACGGACGCATCGATTAAGTAGGACATTAATTCATGGACGCATTAATGCGCGCAATGCGGGGCGAATGCATTGATACATCAACATCAGTCTCCTCGCACATACAAGGTCAGTGAAGTTATGAGACGGATGGTAGCCGTGTCTATAGTTTAGTACGCATGTATTGCTAGTGGCATCTAGAAGAGTAATGTTACTTAGGAATCTTGAAGGGGATGCATTGATGCGACCGATTTCTCGGAATTGCATAAGAAATTTGTTGCACATCGATAGACTACATCACGAATTCATGGATGCATTAATTAGTTAGGGTACAAATTCATGGATGTATCGATTAATGAGGACACTAATTCATGAACGCATTGATTCTATAAGGCACTAATTCCTTGAAGCGTTGATTAAAATAAGGCACTAATTCATGGGTGCATTCATAAAATAGGGCACTAATTCATGAACGTATTGATGCTTATGGTGCGGCAGATGCATCATGATCCAAGAATACATCGATGTTTGATGCTGAGGCTCAGTGGGTGCCAAAATTGAAATCGTTTACAGCATATACCGGTTCCAAACGAGTCGTCTCTTGGCCCTCCCAACTTTACCATCTAGGAAATAATTTGCGATATGGGGCTAGACCGTTTATCGCCCGAGTCCAACCTCTCTCAAGTGTGATGTGGGGCTTAACTCCCTCCCATGGGAGATGTTGTGTAGCATCCTAGCGGCGTCATGGTGGGATTAGGTGTGTGTGTGCAGTCGTGATGTGTGGTGAGCTGTCTAGCGGGTTTTGATGCGGTAGGTGAGTAGTATGTAATGCCGCCGCCATTGGTCAGTGTGCAAGTGTAATTGGGAGAGGATTCGGGTAGTTTCGGGGCGTGCTTTCGAGATGATTTTATCCCGGGGATCATAGCGGAGGGTAAGAAGCGATGTGAGGCTGGCAATCGTGGGTGTGTGAGGTGTGCCCGTGCGACTCTTGACGATGGAGGGGAGGTGTATCTCGGCACCGGGCCAGTGTTGGTTGAAGGCGGTTGCGAGAGGTGTATATTTTTTGCGGATGATGAGTGCGGTGTGCGAGAGGTTGTGGTATGTACAGTATATCCATGCCCAGTTTTGGAATTTTTTATTGAGGAGTAGCGACGTCGAGATTTCGAGTGTCCAACGAGTCTAGGTTCCAAGAAGCGGATAAGCTCGGGTTTGTGAGCCAGGGGACGGAGGGAGAAGGGGAAGAGGTCCGCAAGGAAGATAACGGGCATGATGCGAGGGAATCGATGGAGTTGCTATCGTCAGCGTCTACCATACGGGTGAGCATATCAACATGGGGGTTTGGGTGTCAGCCGAGTGGGGCCGCGGTGAGACGGGGGGGGACTCAAAGACTTTGATAGGTTTATTGCCCAAGTCGGCGGTGATGGTTTCCCATCGGCCGCCGTTATTGCGTTTGAGTAAGGAGAGCAAGGCTTAGAGGGCGTTTTTGTGTCGGTTATGTCGAAGGCCCGACATCGAGGGACAATAACCTGCCACGTGACCGTTGGTGGTGAATTGACCACACATGGGGCAGTGTAAGGAGCGGTTAGATATGAGGAGGAGGGTGTTGTGTTGTGTACAAGGGGTGTAATGTAAATGTGAAGGCTTCGCCGCATATATGTAAGATCGGCCCCGTAGAGACCGCGGGGGGTCGTGTAGTCGTTGCTTAGGTGTGTGAATTGCTAAGTTAGGCAGCGGAGTGCGTCTTAATGGGTTTTTGTACCGGGGGTGTTAAATATAACATTTTGGAGGTCGACAACTTTATGCATTAGGGTGGGAATGCTTAATTTATTTTACGGATACTTCTGGTGATACTTTCTTTTTTTGGGAGGAATCAAGCACGCATGAGATCATTGAGCGTGGGTGCATAGTTGCTAGCTCCTGATTGTACCCTTGGCCTCACATATATTTGCGTCATGCGCGGTGCGGATGTTTACCGTTATTTGATGTTCGGTGTTGCCGAGGTTGTCCCGATTGAAGTCGTTGGTCTGGCTCCCCCCCCCCCCCCCCCCCCCCCCCCCCCCCCCCCCCCCCCCCAACACAATTTTCCGAGAATTCATGCAACATCTTTATGTTGCTCTTCATGGTTCATTGGGTTCCTATCTCCGTGATGCTTCGCAGGAGGGCAGTGCTGACGCTGTGGCACGCGTTCCTGTTCCTCGGGCTTAGGTTTTGTCCTCTTTTCTTCTTTTTGCTTGGTGGCTTATGCTGCTTTTTCCATTAAGAATTATTTTTATTTTCCCGGAATAATAACGAGTCGCGGGAGGTAATAAATAATCAGTCGTTATTATATATTGCTCCTAATATAATTTGTTCTTCTTGTAATCCAATATTCTGAATAACTCACCGTCGGCTGCAGTCGGTTTCGTACCCGTATATATACACGATGAGCGTGTACTGCCGCGAAATAAAGGGGAACGACGACGACGACGTGGCCGCGTCGCGCCGTGTGCTACCGCCGAATCCCGATCGCCGCACACGATGCCCCCTTCCTTCCATCACGACAACCCGACACCCCCGTCACAACCCTTTCAGCGGACGACAACTCAAAGCTAGACACAGCACGGCAAGATATCAGGAACTTAAACGTTGTATCGCAGGAGTTACTGCTTTTCAATCTGCTGCAACGAGGCGATGCTGGCCGCGCGCGCGCCGATGGCTTCGCTGTCTCCCGTCAACGCTGCGCTGCGCGGCGGACCTCCTCCCTCCGCCAGGCCTCGGCCCGTCCGAGCCAGGAGGGTCAGGAGCACGCCGTATTCGGCACGGACGACCCGGAACGTACTCAAACCAGCGGGTGCCCTGGGTAAAGGCGAGCTGAGAAGCGATGCTGAGCGGTTTGTGGAGGAGCTGCGTCGCGGTGAGGTGAGTGAGTGAGTGAGTGAGTGAGTGACTGTTCGTTACGATTCATTTACGCTCGCAAATTAGAGCGGCACTAGATGACCTGCTGCGTGCCGTGTGTGTACGTAGGATGACATGGATATCGTGGAGGTCGAGGATGCTGCGGCTCTGGAGGCGGATATCTCGAGGCTCGGTGGCGAGGTGTGCGGGCGGTGATCGACTCGCGTGTGCTATGTCGCATACGTACTTTGTGATGACTTGGGTTTCGCTGCGCAGGTTTCGGCGCTGCAGCGCGACATCGACGCCCTCTACGGCGCCACCTTCTCCGGGCTGACGGTGTCGGTAGAGGGCGAGGAGGGCGAGGAGCGGTTCGAGGCGATGGACGAGGCCACGTTTCGGGAGATGGGGCGCAGTCGTCCGCGTACGCTTTCGGCGGTGTTGGCCGAAAAGGAGCGGACGGACGTGCGAGGGTGGCAAGACTTTCAGGTGGGGAGGCAAGGCAGAAGAGAGGGGTGTGGCTAGGACTTGTTGGGATGTGGAG
Organism: Tetraselmis chui; assembly: GCA_026401115.1. Lineage (NCBI taxonomy): Eukaryota > Viridiplantae > Chlorophyta > Chlorodendrophyceae > Chlorodendrales > Chlorodendraceae > Tetraselmis > Tetraselmis chui. The sequence goes on along the minus strand of JAPMLY010001064.1, from coordinate 34,072 downwards.
GATTGAGCGGGGAGTGTAGGGAGGTTACCATGAAAATAATGCGCTTCACAAATAAAATTACAGGAAAGCCTTAGAGGGTACCAGTGAGACGGGGCTAATCCCTAAATCGCCCACCTCATCATGTCACTCATCAACCGAGTTGCGCGGGGGAAATACCAGGGAAGTCGGTTGTGTACCCATCATTTCTTCATGATACGCTCAATGAAGGCAGACCTCTTTTGGGGGAGGGGGGGGGGGGGGGGAGGGGGCATACTTCAGTTGTGAAGGGGCTCCGTTTTGGCAGTTTGGATGCGACCGATGCTCTCATTCTGCATGACTGGGCGAGGAGGAGTGAGGAGGTAACGGAGAGAGGTGGGGGGGATATGGTTTTAGGCTAGTGCATGCAATTAACAAATACTGTCGCTGTCCATCGATAGAGCGTCCTCTGCTCTTCAGGGATTGCTGCTCTCCGTTGTGACGCATTTCTGACGTTGCGTTGTTTCAATATCCTTTACGGTAGCTTATTAAATGTGTGTGTATGTATGTGTATTTATCTGTGTGTATGCGTTCGCATTTGTGTATGTATATGTGTGTGTTTATGTTTGTTGGTGTGTGTGTTGGTTTGTCAGTGCGTATTTGTGTGTGTGTGTGTGTGTGTGTGTGTGTGTGTGTGTGTGTGTGTGTGTGTGTATGCGTGTGTTTATGTCGGTGTGCGCATGTGTGTGCGTGTCTTTGTATGTGTATGCTCGTTTGCGTGTTTGTATGTCTGTGTGTGTGCGCGTATGTTAGTAAGTAAGTAAGTTGGTTATGAAGTTGTTTGTTTGTTTGTTTGTTTGTTTGTTTGTTTGTTTGTTTGTTTATTTGTTTGTCTGTTTTTTATCTGTTTGTATGTCTCTATGTCTGTCTATCCGTTATGAGCTCGGGTCACACTGCACGGCGTGCTGAGGATGGCGGGTGTCTTTGGCCCGGTTGCGATGCAGGCAAAGGTGAACGCGCTGTCTTTGAAGCGGACGCGGCTGTCGCGCGAGGCGGAGGACGCCGAGGCAGCACTGACGCAGCTTCGCCGCTCCGCTGCGGCAAGCGAGTGGCGAGATGAGTATGTGGGCGGAGAGGCGGCGGACGGTCGCCCCCGCAGAGGTGACCGCCACTTTGTGGCCATACCCTAACGAAACCCTATTACAGCCCCACCCACAACATACGCTTAATAAAATGCAACCGGAATTCCGACTATCCTGCTAAATTTCAAATCAATCTAGTACCCGTACTCATGCGTAAATGTTGTGGATTTTTAACACAATTTACGGTTGACTTAGTCGTTAACGGATTTTAGAAGACAAAATTTATGGATATGAAATTATCCCGTAGTTGTACATGTATACCTCCCATATCGTAGCGATGCTCTACTGCAGGGAATTTTTCAATCACCCGCCACCCGTACCCGTACTGTTATTGCGAAGTGCGCGTAAATGAAAGAGAATGTATCAACAATCGCTATAGTATTCCTAAACCAAAACATTTGTTTACAATTATTCATCTTCTTGTGTCTTCCAAACCTTGATGTCGTAGTGATAGCCCCGAATCCAATAAATGGCGAAGTAACGGACATGCAAAGCAAACAGACAAATAAGCAGACAAATTACAGGTATTTCGTCTTTGTTGGATTTGTGTTTCTGGTCAGCGTATTCAGACAGCGTTTCGGTGTTATCAGCAGTGCAGCGGTGTGGACTGCGACCACTGTGCGGCTTTGCTAACTGTGCAATCTTTCGGCAGGCTCCCCCGCTGCGGCCAATTGTAAAGCTAACATCGTGCTCGTCTCCGGCTTCGAGTCCTTCAATGTGGACCTCTACAAGCGCGCCGCCAAAAGGGTGCGCGCCGGCTCATCCGAGCTCCGCCACACGACAACCTTTCGTGACAGCATTTCGATGAAGCGATGCATGCGATCCGTTTGATTCGGTCCGCGAAAGATGTCGTTTCATGCATCAGTCGCTGTCTAAATTCTTGTAATTATTTTGTAAATAGGAATCATGGTATGCAAATCTTTATGGAAGTTCAAGTATGTAAATATTTATGGAAAATACTCGTACCCGTACCAACAAAAAATATAATCTATCATGATGTTCATTAAAATCAACTTCTGATATTTTATTTACAAGAAAAGGTGGTGGAAATCACCAAGCAAAAAGGAGCAAGGAGGGGAAAAAAACCCCACAGGCCTTAGCCCGAGGAACAGGAAGGACTGCCACAGCCTCAGCACTACCCTCCTGCAAAGTGTCGCTAAGATAGGAACCCAAAGTAACATAAAGAGCAGCAGAAAGACGTTGCATGAATTAAGATCCAAACCGAAGCAGTTTTGAATTTTTTCCGGCGGGGGTTGTATCCAAGCAATATATAATCAGACATTCTTCAGAGTCATGCAAAATATTAAATCATGGATAAAATGCATGTGTCGTTTCTTATTCAGGAAACACAACTCCATTCTGGCCTCCCGTTTACTGCCACTTGTCCCCTCAAGAGCTCGCTATTCATACCAATTAGCCGTCGCCGTTAATCATGTCGTAAATTGATAATCGACACGCTCGAATTTGCGAAATCTCGAAAGACGCGGAATTATTCAAAGGCTGAGTCATTGGCTTGGCGTAGTCGTCGGAGGGGCTGATGCCGCGATGAACGGTTTTTGTGTCGTGTTACAGCTGGCGGAAGAATTCCCTGGCATCCGACTGTCGGTCTTCAGCGACCGCGACCTGGAGCCGAGGCGTCGCGAGGTGGAGCGCGCACTGGAGAGCTGCGACATCTTTTTCGGCAGCCTACTCTTTGATTACGACCAGGTGTGTGACCAAGCCCACCTTCTCCGATTGGGGTTTGAAGCAATTGCTTTTTGTCCCATTCAAAACAAGTAAGGTTTACTGTCTGACTCAAATAAAGGGTTTGTGGACGAATTGTGCTTGTAAATTAGACTACATACGACGTCCTCTTTTTTATTGTAAACAAGAGATGACTTTATCTGCTGTGAACTCTCTCTGTTAAAATATTTATGTGGACCCAATTTAATGTGGTCATTGCATTATTGGCGCTGTAAGTGATATTATTGTCGGTGCGAGCTCAGGTGGAGTGGCTGCGGGAGCGAATCAGCCGGGTGCCCACTCGACTGGTGTTTGAGTCCGCTCTGGAGCTGATGAGCTGCACACAGGTGCGGGAGGCCGTTGGCTTATTGTTTTTTTTTCAGTTCACCACCCCGCACCTGTTGCAGCACTTATCGGCCTGGCGTGGGAGGTTTCGGGTATCTATATCTCATGATTTGTATTGTCCAATTTGGACGCGTTATATGAGCACAGATAGTTTAAGGCCGTCTGTTCTCCACATTTATTTGCATCGCCACGGCACTGCTTGAAATACACTAAATTTATGTCGCTGCAGAGCTGCTTAAGGTGCTCCATTGCCCGCAAAACAAGTGCAAGTTTTAGTCCCGTACTCCATTTTCATGTATCCCACGCCCTTGCCTCGTGTCGTTTCGCATTCCAAAGCCCGCAAAACGGCAATGGGAGGGGATGGCGGGTCTTGCTCGTGGTCGCCTTCTGTGACCGAAATATGTTATTGATTCTGGTCCCTCAACCTCACAACTCGTTTCGGTATATATGGTAGGTGGGCACCTTTGAGATGGCTCCCTCCGGGAAGTCGGCCGGTCCGCCGCCCGCCGTGAAAAAGCTGCTCTCCATGTTTTGTAAGTACCCCACAGTCGCGCCTGACATCCACGTCTTTTAAAACCTCGCAATATTTGCTTGTGTACGTTGTGGTAACATGCACTGGTAAACCCTACACTATGCGATCCTTAATTAGAGTGATCGCTTCCGGAAGATGGTGCTCGTTTGCCATGTGTGCTTTTTGGTTTCACCATCGGGCATTTTAGTTGGGATGCCGTTAGGGTATCAATCAGGCTTGAGTTTGATTTCCTGCTTTTTCCCACCAGCGAGCGGGAGGGAGGAGGACAAGATGGTGGGGTACCTCTCCTTTCTGAAGGTGCGCAATTCGAAATCCTGACTGTACCCCCTCGAGCCCCCCCAAAGCTCTGCCCCTCATGATTCCCCCCAATCCAAAGGCAAAACTGGAAGTGAGCATGGTTGTCCGCTTCCCAGATCGGTCCCAAGTTACTGCGCTTCATTCCCGGCAACAAGGCGCGCGACCTGAAAAACTGGCTGACGGCCTACGGGTACTGGAATCAGGTAACAAGGAAGCAGCCGAGCCTGCATGTACCCCCTCCTTTCATTCCTGATGCTGTTATCATTCATTTGTTTATCTATTTCTGGAGGCGAGCGAGGGTCTGACGGCGACGGCGGCGGCTGTTGTTGCCTCCCGTAGGGCGGCGTTGACAATGTTGTGGAGATGTTTATGTACCTTGTCGATCGCTATGTGTCGGAAATGGGAGTACAGCCACGGCCCGTGCGCGAGACGCCGCCCACGGGCTGCCTTCACCCCGACCACGACGGGTACTTTTCTGGCCCCGCAGAGTACATGAAGTACGCCCCCTATTTTCCCCTTCCCTTTTTCTCGGCCTCACCGTTGTCTCTCGTCAGCAAAACTCAACTGCTCTCGGCACGCTAGTATTGGAGTCTGCGGAAGTCGAAACGACGTTCGCACCACACAAGTCGATGCGTGGCCGCGCGTTCACCGAGTCGGCGCCTGTCGTCGCTTGACGTCATTATTTCGGCAGCGCATGATTTTTTTCTTCGTTAAACCTGGTTTTTGAATGGCGAGCGTCATCTTTTGGCGAAGCGGAAGTGAAAGTGTCTTGTGCTTTACCTATTGTCTTTACGTGCGGAACTCTAGGCTCCACTGATTACGAAATGCTGGCGTCGTGTCAGGTGGTACCGGCAGCACGGGCCGCTGGCGGGTACGGACGCCCCCGTAACGGCGGTGCTGCTGTACCGCAAGCACGTCATCACCAATCAGTACTACATTCCGCAGCTCATCGCCAGAATGGAGGTGCGCCTCGAGTGCCCAACCCATCGGCCACCAGTTATGTCTGTCGATTGCGGTTGGATGAAAACTCGGCCGATTCTGTTCCGGTCGATGACCCACTTGGGATTGATTACCTGGCGTGAAGCACAACACTACATCTATAACGCCTTCGTCCACCAGCACCCCTTCCCTATTCTTTGGTAACACTCAGTAGGAAAGTTACCACAATTCAATGAAGTCATGAGCCCTTCGACTCTTTGATACCTCAATGTCATGAAATGATATTTAGTCTGTCAACTCCGTAGTCCACCTCCACTCCTACGTGGCAGCGTTTTGTCAGTGAACGGCCATTAACGTACCATTATTCAAAATGTCTCGCGGAAGGTTGTTTACAGTTTTTGTAACAGTTTGTATCAACTATTGTGACTGGCAGTCCGCCCTTGCAGCCCGTGCAAATTAAGAACTTGCTAGATATTATCATACCTGTAGTGCCATTATTTTGGAAGAGAGAGTGGTTCGGGTCTCTCAAGGGTTTGTGGTACCAAACGGCCGTCTAGGTAAACTTTCATTAATTAGACAGACCCACGACCGTGAAGTACTTTTTTGTTTTATCTTGACAATTCCATATACTTACCGATCGCGTGAATCGGAATCGACTTGAGCTGAGTCGACGGGACGACACGCGACGCAGGCGGGCGGCCTCCTCCCGTTGCCCATCTTCATCAACGGCGTTGAGGCGCATACTATCGTGCGCGACCAAATCACGAGCGCGACGGAGAGGGCCGCGCTGCGTGCGGGCGCTACGCCAAACCCTACTCTTCGCAGCGACGCGGTAGAAGTGGACGCTGTCGTGAGCACGCTCGGCTTCCCGCTCGTTGGCGGCCCCGCAGGTCCCTTCCCTCACCCCTTTCCCCACTTCCCGTGCCGTCCGACATATTTCTTGGCTATTACATACCACCGAAAAAAAAAAAGCACAACACTTAATTATTTCGGCAAAGCTGTGCTTACTGTAAAACCCCCAAAAGTCCAGAATGTGCTCTCGAGGTTTGTATGTTATGGAACGGAAATCAAATTTGAAGAAAAACCCATTCGCCTTCTTCCCATGACCAAGATGCTCACGGGTTATAAAATATGTTTGGCGTTTATATCGTTTCAATTGCTGCAGATTTAAATATAATTTTATAAAGTATAAATTTAATTATGTGTACTGTTTGATTTTTATGTTTTTGCTTATGTCAATATTTTAATGCGCGTGAATTTTGTTTGTTTGTGCTTGCCAGGCTCGATGGAGGGCGGGCGACAGGCGGACATTGCGAAGGCGATCTTGAGCTCCAAGAACGTCCCCTATTTTGTGGCCGCCCCGCTGCTGATTCAGGACATGGAGTCGTGGAGCCGCGACGGCATTGCGGGGCTGCAGAGTGTGGTCCTCTACTCGCTGCCCGAGCTCGACGGCGCCATCGATACCGTACCGCTGGGTTCGATCCCCCCCCCCCCAACCCTCACACATTGACACACACTCGTATTTATTTGATTCACACGCACCCACTCGGAAACACGTACACCATCTCTATGACGCATTTCCATACACACATACACACAAACACACAAACTCTCACACACACACACACACACACACACACACACACACACACACACACAATATATCTTTGACACACACTGACTGAAATACGCACTTTTCTTCTCTGACGTATACACACACACATACACACACACACCCAAAAATGTACACACACCCGCACACTCACTCATTCACGCACGCAGTGACGTATTTTATAAGCGTATGAATACGTTAAAACATTGAAGATGATGATAAATACATACAGGCACACACACACACACACACACACACACACACACACACACACACTCACACACACACACACACACACTCTGAAACACGCACTTATCCTGCAAATTTTCGGTTGACGTATGCGAAACATGATATTTATACAAATCATCCATTTCTTTCCGCCCACTGCCATACTTCACACGGTCGCGTGTTATGTTCAATTGTGGACTGAATTTAAGTCAATATTTACCGTTGTGTTGTGTCGGCAAGTGAGATGGTATGGAATTCAGTAAAGGTATACATTTTGACATTTTTTAATGGAGACTGGCCTTCTGCCCCCCCCCAAGGCGGACTGGTGGCCAACAACATCCACCTCTGCGGCGAGAGAGTGGAGCGACTGGTGAACCGCGTGAAAAAGTGGGTCGACCTGCGGCGGACGGCGACGACGGAGCGGAAGCTGGCCGTGCTGCTCTACGGTTTCCCGCCCGGAGTGGGAGCAACCGGCACCGCCGCGCTGCTCAATGTGCCCAAGTACGCCGCCCACCCGTCTGCCCCATCCCCATGAGGACTACCGCATGCACCGTAACGGAGGTCAGGCCGTTATTTGACGGTTAAGGGATTGTTTGAGTTTTTTAAATGTTTGTTTGCGTCTGTAGTTTTCATTGTTTTAGGTTATATGACAGCTTAGGGTTATTGGGGCAATCTGTTGTGCCCAAAAGTGAAATGAGTTATATTCCTCCAATATTTTTTCGACAATCACGGACATCGGCATGGTGGCATGAGTTGGCTGCAATGTTTCCTTCCTTCCAAGATCTATTGCACTGTACAGTGACAACACCGTTGCCCTTTCTTCTGATTGTCGTTCTTCCATCCCCTCGGCAACACGTCATGTATTTAACATGGTTTTGACACATTTTAGAAGTGGATGTTATCAAGATTGGCACTCATCTTACAATCACGTGTAATTGATGCGTAATCTAAAAAAGGTAATAAAAACCACTGAGCCTGTCCCCTTTCCCTTTCCTCATTGGCGCTCAGAGTTTTGTTTGGATGCTGGTGTTTCTGTCAATCTCAGGTCCCTCGAGAAACTGCTGACTGCGCTTCACAGCGAGGGCTACGATTTGGGGGACGCGGTGAGGCAGACCGCCCCGTTTCCGCGCCAATGCACGTTGCTGCCTTATCTTGACGTGTGCCAGCTCTGACTTTTTGCATTGTCAGTGGGTTGTGCTGTTTTAAGGTCTCAGCCTTCGGACCCTTGAAAATCAACGCCCCCCGAAAGGGTATATGTTTAACTGTGCAAGCAAATTAATTATGATCGCAGCTGTTACCGTTTATGGCTCGATTTGCCGTGTGCTCACATTTTGATTATTTTTTGAATGCAGGTGGGCAGCGACGGCGAAATTGATGGAGAGGCCATCATTTCTGCTCTAAAGGTACATTTTTCTCCGCTCCCCATTTTAAAACGATTCATCATTCTCAGTCGTAATTTACGTTCACTCTCCTGTCTTGGGCATCTGCTTGCTTATAAGCAAAATGCTCGACACGGCAGGCGCAAGAGGAGCAGCGAGGGCTGATGGGCGGCGCGCAGGGTGTCAACCGACGCTTCAGCGCCTCGGGCGCCGCAGCGGCGGGCTTTGAATCAGCGGCCGCGGAGATGAGCCCGGCCAGACTGAGAGAGCTGCTCAGGTTGCGCACCGACCATATGTTTGTGTTTGGCTCAATTGGTATTCATCGAATGGTATTTGCTGAATTAAGAGAGCATGTGTTTCACGTGCGGTGAAATGTTTGCGTTGTAATCAAAGGGGTCATTCGAAATGGAACTGAATCGTACCGCCCCTGCCATACCAATAAATCTCGCGGTTATTACCACAGTAATTATCTTATAAATATGATATGATATATATTATTTACAAGTACGCAAAGTTGTGCAATAACCTGATTACAAGATGTATCCTGTTGATTTCAGGTTTTATTAAGTATTTGGTTCGGTGAAGCGCTGAGGCATCCATTTTTTTGTGTTCTACGTTATTTGACCATTCGCTCCATCTGCTGCGCGGCGAGGGCAGGTTCCCGGACACCTACGGCCCCTCCGACTGGGGCCCCATCCCCTTCCTGCCCGAGCCCGACATTTTGGTGGAGCGGATGGAGCGGCAGTGGGGGCGGCTGGAGAGCTACCGCGGCATCTCCACCTCGGGTACCCTTCCCCCCCCCCCCCCCCCCTCCCCCACCCTGCTTGCAATTGGTGTGCCATCCAATCACCAATTTGACTGTGACGTCAAATGAAATAGATTAGATATGAAAAATGTACGGGTCCTTTTACTAATTGATTTCCGCCTGTATGATCACATCCACTGAAAAAATTATGTAATCACACCTTTTAAATGTCGCCTACATGATCTTTCGTCCCTATCGTTTGGGAAGCAATACACAGACATGCCTACAAGGTTTTGAGTTTACATCGGTCTCGGGATACTTGATTTGTAGAAATTGATGTGTACAATTTTTTTCAACACTTGTTCGTATTTGCTTGTTTTTTCCGCAGCTGCGGGCAACTTCGTCATCCCTGGCATTCAGTGCGGCAAGGTGTGGATCGGCGTGCAACCTCTGTTGGGCGTCGAGGGCGACCCGATGCGTCTTCTCTTTGAGCGCGACCTCACCCCCCACCCGCAGGTACCCACACCACCCTGCGCCCCCAAAATAATCACCCGTCCCCGCTTTTCATCGTCTGAAGGAGAACTCCCTTTGTTCAGAGGGGTTAATTGGATGGGTTGAGCAGCCGCGAACACAATCCTGCTACCGTAGTGTTCTCAACTCGAAGCAGTATTATGTGTAACATATGTATGCCTGTGTCTTTTCAAGGTATCATAAGCTGGATTGGATTGTTCTTTACAAATGCGCAAATTTTTTTGTTTTCATTTTTTTTTCATGCAGCGCCTGTCTGTGTTTCTTCATTATGGCACGCTAGGTTCCTATCTCTGTGATGCCTTGCATGGAGGTAGGAGGGTAGTGCCCATGCTGTGGCCTGCCTCCCTGCTCCGAGGGCTTTTGCTTCTGTGCCTGTTTTCTGTTTGCTGGCGGACTCCACTACTTTCTTTGAAACTAGGATCTGCGAATTGTATTCGATCTTTTTGTCACAATTTTTCACATTGTGGCTTATATCTATTGTGATCGGCTATGTATTGCGGCTTTGCATGCGCTTTGTGGGTAGGTAGGTAGAAAAAGACGCGAAACCCACCAAGCAGAAAGGAAAACAGGAGAGAAAGACCCCACCGGCCTAAGGACATACATTTTGAGGACATACATTTCATCTCAGTTTTGAAATGCTGCGCGGTTGAATGTGAAAATACTGCTTTTACAAGAAAAGGCAGTGGAAATTAACCACCAAGTAAGCACGAAGGAGAAAGCAGGAAAAAACCCCACAGGCCTATAATAAGCCAAATAAGCCTGCGCGATTGAATCGTTTCCAACTCACGACGACAATTGCGCATCGGTACGATGTATGTCGTACATTTACCGTTGTGATATTTTAATGACTTGTTTACAAATTAAATTCCATTATTCAATGATTGAGGGACCAGCAAATGCGAACCACATCAAACATAAAGGCACACAATAGATTAGGGCTGCTAAAAGTATATGTACTTCATTTGGCCTTGTATGTTTAGGTGCCGGCGTGTGACCGGTTCACGGAACGCGGGGCATATTCGGCACATTCATTGGGCTTACTGCTGACGCGTCTTAGCAATTTTTTTGCAAGAAAAAGTTGTGAAAGCCACCAAGCAAATAGGCAAAAAGAAGTTTTTCTGGATGATTGTGCGTCCGCATTATTATATTTATACAATGAATTCGACGGCCTGCAAATCGGTCATTCCGATTGTAAATAGTGCCGCTGTGCGGTTTCTCCGATATTCTCGGGGTACATGGTTTAGCGGGCTTAGGGGTTGGGTTTGCATAGAAGGAAGGCTGCAATATGGCAAGTGACGTCAGGAGCTGAGCTCGATGTCGTCCACCGCAGTACGCGGCGTTTTACAAGTGGCTGCAGTTTGAGTACCGCGCGTCGGCGGTGTTGCACTTTGGGATGCACGGCACCGTCGAGTGGCTGCCGGGCGCTCCGCTGGGCAACACCGGCATCTCCTGGAGCGACACTCTGCTGGGTAACCTGCCCAACGTGTGAGTGCCCGCCCCCGCTGGCCCCTCCTTCGCCCCCGTCTCATGATTTAGAATGGTTGAATAAAGTCTAATTCAGAAAAAATAAAACCGATTACAAAATATATAAAGGGAGTTGTTTCACACTGAATTCCAGTTTCCCGATTCGGCGACCCACGCGAGATCGTTGTGGTGAAGACGAGGGGTAAACTTCGAGGACGGCAGTGGCATGATTAGCACGGAGTAGTTTCGCGCCGCTCTGGTATGTCACAATTTATGATTATGGTGCGAAACGAAATAGAAAGATGAAAGGGGTTGTCGTTTGTGCGAGGAGAGGTGGCGTAACCCAGTCTGAAAGAGCTATGCAGTAATATCGTTACACTTTTATACTTAATACAATATCAATTCGTATGCGAAGAGGTATGCCGCTTGTCAGTCTCGGGACTCGCGTATTTGTGACTTCCTCGCCTAACCGGCAATAGTTCAAAGGGAGCAGGGGTGTATAGTCCGTAAGCTATTTCAGTCGGAAGATAGAGCATTTCGGTGACACGCAAGCTTGAGTCGCGCTAACTAAAGTAATCGTGTATCGCTACCCGTCATAGCACTTCTCGTATACGTCAAATTATCAGTTGTACTTGACCATGCAGCTTGTGGCGTCACGTTTTTCCCTTTTCAAGTAGCCTCTGTCACGTCCACCGCGCTACCCATGAAATAGGCCACCGCCGATAGCGTAAGATTGTTTCCGGCCCGGCTACCAGTGCCTCTTTATTTGTAAGCAACATCGTGATGCCGATATTCCGTGCTGTGTACTGTGCTGCTGCATCAGCTACGTCTACGCTTGCAACAACCCCAGCGAGTCTATTATCGCCAAGCGCCGCGGGTACGGCACCATCATCAGCCACAATGTGCCGCCATACGGCCGGGCGGGACTGTACAAACAGTTGGCCACACTTCGCGAGCTCCTCGCAGAGTACCGGGAAAGTCCCGAGGTAAGGCCTCCCATCCTTCTTTGCTCTCCTACGCGACAGTAGCGACAATGTTGATAGGGCAAATAAGTATCGACAAATTACGAGCTGATGGGTCCTGAAGCCCCTCACCTGCTTGAGGTATTGACTGAGCTGGTCGAGATAATACTACTTCTTTAGAGTGAATATACTCTGCAAATCAGGTGTATGTCATCCGCCCACTCAACTATTCCAGGTTTCCTGGAATAGTCGCGATAGTATAGTGGTCAGTATCCCTGCCTGTCACGCAGGAGACCGGGGTTCAATTCCCCGTCGCGGCGCGCGACGCCGGGCCTAATCAGCCCACACCCGGATATACAGGCACCCGCAGATTGCGGGACAATTTTTAATTTAACCATCTACTTTGTACGGGTACCGGAAGCACTCGATAACGTGCTCTGTTATTTTTGTATGCTACTATGTACGACCTGTCGAAATCCCTGTCGGAATTGTCTGAATGATGCGAGATTCATTGATTGGTCTAATTTTTTGTGTCACTCCCCCCCCCCCTTTTCATGATTGGGCACCCCCTCCAAAGATATTGGAGCCCGGTGATGTTCTGTGTAGAATACTGGACGTGGTAGGGTTAAATGTTTCATTAGGGTTATGTATAGGGTTTGCGCGGCGCCGCGTGCCGCTGGCTTTTGTCGACGTCAGCTGCCAATATTCGGGCAGCTACAGAATTAATCCCCCCCCCCCCCCCCCCCCTCGGATTTCGACCTGATCCCTAAACATAAAATTTTGTTTCACTTAACGCCCAGCGGTTGGGCCTGTCAAAACTGGTGGAAGTACAAATACATCTTCAGTACATCGACGTTGTCTTGGTTACTCTCACAAACTGCGTAAAACTGGATTACACGAAAATGAGATGAGCACGGACAGGGAGAATGGAGAAAAACAACTGCGTCCGCTAAATGTTGATTTTTTTGGTCTGTTGGCTGAGATTATTCTTAGACGGAAATCAAAGTCTTCAAAATGTTTCATACTAAAAACAGAGGCTCATATCAAACAAGCTAAGCTACTTCGAAGCAGCTCGTCTCGCACAGGATCCTTTCCAGTTTAGGGTTTAGGGAATGAGGCACGACGCCCACCCAGACCCTCCTCGCTGTACAGGTGTTCCGAATTTAGCACGATCTAAAACTTTATTACAAAACAATTGTATTCACAATTAAAGCAACAAACTACTGCTGCAGTTTCGGCGGTTTGGAAAGCCACGATGAGGACTGTATGACGTTAGTAATTGGCATCCACGCTGTCTGCCGTGTTGCCATTCTATTCCGCTCAGAGTTAATGTATCATTTGGTGGTAAAACAATCCAGGCACTATCTCATATCTCTCATAAATAGCCGACTTCGATTTATCCGAGGGCGACACTAACAGATTAACTAATTGAAATTAATTGACCCTTCGTTCGCTCGTCGTGATTGTGCGCGGCGTAGAGCAACGACGGGTTGCGGCCCACGATTGTGGAGAACTTGGAGTTGGCGGGGCTGCAGGAGGACTGCCCCTTCGCCGTCGACGCGGAGGGCGAGAAGGTCATTCTGACGGCCGAGTCCGCGGAGGAGGTACTCGCAACGCCCCCTTATCTTCCCTCCTCGTTCTCCGCCCCCTTCATCCTTTGACTCATCTTTTTTACGATTCTTTGCCCTTCCGCCTCAGCCCTCTCTTCCCCCCTCCCTTTGTACTTTTGATTTATGTCTTTCCCCCATTATTCATTCTCCCACTTTCCATTATTTTCCTCTTCCATTTTCCTTTTTCTGATTTCCCTGCCTTTCCTCATTTCCTGCCCTCTCCTTTCCCTCTCCTTTCCACCCCCCTTTCCCTTTATATCTCCCCCTTGTCCACTTCCTCTGATTTCCGCCCCTTTTCTCATGTCACCAGCCCTTTCCTGTTTCCCATTCCCCCTTTTGCTCTTTTACCTCGTCCCTTCCGCCACATCATCACATATTAGTCATTAGATGACAGTGTCCTCCAAATATTCTGCACCCTTGCCCTCTAATGCACTGCTTCTTTCCCGACCCCGTACCTTAGGCTCGTAACCCTAAATCAAACCCCATCTATTTGTCAATCTGAATTCTAAACAGGTTTCGGCGGAGGCGTTCCTCGAGTTTGCGGGCCGCCTGTACGCTTACTTATCGGAGGTCGAGGGTCGACTGTTCTCGGAGGGGCTGCACGTGCTGGGTCAGCCGCCCGCGGCGCCGCAGATGGCGCAGTATCTCTCCGCCTACTTTGACGGCGGGCTGCCGGAGGCGGCGGTGGAGGCGGTGGCGAGTCACGGCGCGGAGGGGCTGCCGGCGGTGCGGGCGAGTCTGGAGGCCGCCTTTGCCGCGTCACCCGCAGAAAAAGCTGACGTGGACGAGGTACGGGTACTGGGCACGAGTCGCCAGTTGCAATGATTTACGGGTACTGTATCAATAACGATATAATAATATTTTTCTATTAATTGTATCATCAGGATATTAATTGTATATTATCAAGTTTCGGTAATGATTATTATTAACGGCAAAATCGCAACTGAATTAATTACTCTACGTGTAACAATATTGTCGAGTTATTTTAAAAGCGCTTGATTACGCATATTCGGCTTTCACTGATATGCGCGTCCGTTTAATGAAAACTCCGTTGCATCAATTTGCAACTTTCCAAGTTATCGCAGCTGTGACTTTGGTAATTTTTTTATTCAATGTCTTGTCTGCGGGGTGGGGGCAGGCGAAGCTGACGGAGGCGATGGAGATTCGCGGCCTCTTGTCCCTCAACACCGAAGAAATCCGCAGCACTCTGCGCGCACTCAACGGAGAGTTTGTGCCGCCCGAAGCCGGCGGCGACCTGTTGCGCGACGGCAGCGGTACCCCCCACCCTGCTTACCCTCCCTCCCTCGACCAACCAACCTTCCACATTCTTGGCGTTCTGTAAAGGGTTGTGCTAAAGGCGTTACTTGAAACATTTACGAGTTTCAAAAAAATTACAAATTGATCGAAAGTCATATTTTATTGTAATCAATGTTTTGACACCATCGTTCCACATTCGTATGATTTATGTTTCTGCTGTGATTCGTTTGTTGCATTTTGAACATTTATTTCCATTTGCGCTATTTAAACGTTTTTACAATATACCGTTCGCTCCTATCTTTGCAACTTGCAATTATTTTGAGGCACATTGTCGTCTTCCAAAAACTTAATGTGAAAGCAAGTATTTGCAACTACTCACTGTTAGCGCGTATTTTCAAATCCAACTTTGTTTCAGTAAAATTTATGATTCCTTTCTCATTGCTTGCTGCGTCTCATGAACGTTATGTACACTTCCTTTGATCTCCCACTTTTTTTAATTGTCCTGGTTTTCATAATTTTATCATTCATCGCATATCCCCGTCTCGTTTGGCGCATCCCATACGTATTTGCTGCGAGCCCTTTTCTCATAAATACGCACCCCCTCTGCCCTCGCCCCCCGACACAGGCGTTCTCCCGACGGGCCGCAACATCCACGCACTCGACCCCTACCGTATGCCCAGCGCCGCCGCGCTGAAGCGAGGCTCAGCTGCCGCCGCCGGCATTCTTGACGCCCACCGCGAGGCCAATGAAGGTACGCTGCTCCCTCCCCTCACCTTTGCAAATGCTTTGCCGCCCCCAACCGTTCCGTTTGGCACTATAGGGTATGGGTGACGCAGTACATGTGGATGACTTTCATTTCTAAGTGCTACGCATCGACACGGCTGAAATCAAGTTTTTTTAATATGTTTACAGAACGATTAAAAAGAGAAGGAACAAACACGTACGTGCTTTCGGGTACAACTACGGGCTGCTTGTGATTGTTGGTGATGGTTTGCCTCTAATTAGCTGTGGATGACAGCGCAGCGCACATGAGCTCTGACCGTTTTTTTCGATGGAAACATTAAGACTTCACAACCTTTTCACAACCTTTTCTACACCTTTTCATTACACAACCTTTTCTACACTTCTGACGCAATTGTGGTCCATTTGGTCGATGCGTCTCATCATAAGAGCACTTGATAGTGAACCATCCAAGTACCATCCATTTTTCCATAGACTGTTTTAGTATTTATTTTTAATTGTTATCAGTAGAGATTGAGTGGGTTTGTTTCCGTCAGGCGCGTATCCGGAGACGGTGGCGGTGAACCTTTGGGGGCTGGACGCGATCAAAACCAAGGGCGAGTCGGTGGCGATCGCGCTTTACCTGGTCGGCGCGGTGCCGGTGTCGGAGGGGACGGGGCGCGTGGCGCGCTTTGAGCTCCTCCCGCTCGACGCCCTCGACGGTCGCCCGCGCGTCGACGTCCTTTGTAACATGAGCGGCATCTTCCGCGACTCATTTCAGAATGTGGTCGAGCTCCTCGACGACCTCTTCCGCCGCGCGGCGCAGGTCGTCGGCCCCTCCCATATCCGCTTTCCCCGTATCGCCCCGTCTAACCAAACGATCGTCGCGAGGATTCATACTTTGAATTATTCTTTGAAGTGGAACATATCTAAAATTGTTTATTGAGCCAGACCGTATGATGTTTTTTATTTAGTGTTAGATCCTCCTCACATATATTTTTAACGAAACGAACAAACCGGCTAACACATGCATTTGCTTTATTTCGAATCCTTTCCGTACGCTGTTTATTTATTATGCCTCGAGTTATTGCCGAGTCGAACATTCAAAAAATCGAACGGGTTACTCAATCATCCGAGACGCGATCTGTAAATGTTGTAACTCCCCTGTGCACCCAATAAAAAGACAATAAAAGTCACACGCCACACAAAGAAACATCTGTTATGTTTATGAATAGTAAATGTGTGTTGTAATTCCCACAGCCACACGTTCTTAGTATATTAGCATATCTGCCTTTAACGGATGTGATTTACTACGACACACTCTTCTCCTGCAGTCTGCCGCCTGTACCCCCCCCCCCGCTTCTCTATGTACCTGCGCTTGGCATAGTACATAGCGCCTTTATGTCTTTCTTTGCTATTAGGGTTTACTCTTGACCGCCTGACTGACATGCTCTGACACGGCAGGCGGATGAGCCGGCGGAGCTCAACTACGTGCGCAAGCATGCACTCGAGATGGAGCAGCAGGGGCTGGGCAACACCTCCGCCCGCCTCTTCTCAAACCCTGCAGGCACGTGGCTCCCAAAACCCTAATATTTTCTAGGTCTTTTCCTTCCGGGTGTGTTCATTTCCCATCGCGCGGCTCTCCTCCCACTCAGTGCACCACTTAAATTCATTGCTATGGGTTTAAAGGACCCAAAACCTATCATCAAGTGCTTTATCATTGGTTTGCTTTAATTGGGGATTTTAGGGCGAACAACCTGCGAACAAAGTTACATAGCTGTGTGGAATTGGTTGATTACAGGAATTTTGTGTAATTTACAATTTGAATCGCACAATTTACACAATTTGAGAGCGTTGCACCGCCGGCTGACAGCTTCTCGCCGGGGATGCTGCCAATCCGCCGTTAGGGTTTTATGTTATGGACTCATTGTAAATGCAATTACGAGGCGCATTAGCCCACCGACTGCCAGTTTTCATATATATTTTAGGGATATATCTGATGAAATTTCCAGCGCAACCAATAAACCCCAATAACTGATTGGGTGGCATCGAGTTAGAGGTCTAGCATATGCGAAGAGGTCCTTGAGCCAATGAAGAACTGAAGCCCAGAAACCGTGACTGCGATTTCAAGTGGTCGGTTATCGTCGATATGTTGTGATTCGAACTAAGGGTATATATTGTAAACTTAAAGTCTATAATGTTGAAACTTATTTTGAAAAAGTTTTTTTTTCCGGAAGCCAACCTTTGCTGTTTATTCTTTTGCGCATCGTGGCAGGTGACTTCGGGTCGATGGTGAACGAGCGCGTGGGAGCTTCGGATTGGGAGTCGGGTAAAGAATTGGGCGACACTTGGGCCTCTCGCAACGCGTTCAGTTATGGCCGCGGCAGCGAGCGAGGCACAGCACGGCCGGAGGTGCTGCAGGTGCGCCACTCCTACTCTATCACCCCTTTCACCACTACACAATCCTCAAACAATACATATAGATCAGACGGACATTGCACCGAATGAAAGTAATTGACAATGGTCAAACTGCAAATGCAGATTGAATATTTTGGGTTGTGATTTATATTTACTGTGTTGTTTCAAAAAGGATGTATATATGTATTTGATATTCGGCGTGCATTTAGCTCGTCCTACCTTATTTCTCTCCACCCCCACCCCACCCCACCTTCGGGCAGGCCCTCCTCTCCACCACCCAACGAGTTGTGCAGGAGATCGACAGCGTGGAGTACGGGCTGACTGACATCCAGGTGCGCCTCGTGTTTTTTTCTCCCAAATGACTATTCATGTTTCCCTCGCGAATTCACACAGAGACGGTTTTTGCAAAGATTCGCAAAAAGCAATTAGCAACTTATGCGTCTTTCCAGTGAATTGCAGTCGTGTCAGACTTTTGCAATCACAAAATTGCACTCAGCTTTAAGACATTTACCACTTAGCCGCATTTTTATGATGTTCAGAAGTACCACAAAGATCCGTACTCTCTGGCTGGAATTTTCTTGTTGTGCGCATTTGTTGGGGGTGATCGCGCGCGCGCGCGCGCGCGTGTGTGTGTGTGTGTGTGTGTGTGTGTGTGTGTGTGTGTGTGTGTGTGCGCGCGCGTGTGTGTGTGTGTGTGTGTTTGTGTGTGTTTGTGTCGGTATGTATGTGGTTTGTGTGTATGTGTGTGTGTGTGTGTGTGTTTGAGTCCTGAAGCTGTCCTCGGTTAACGTCTCCCCATTTCCCTCACCGCGTGTAACAGGAGTACTACGCAAACACGGGCGCGCTCAAATCGGCAGCTGAAAATGCTCAAGCTGGCAAAAAGGTGGGCTGCTCCATTGTAGAGACCTTCGGCCGCGATCCCAAGCCCCGAGAGCTCGAGGTGTGCGCCTTCTCTTTTTCCTCTCCTGCCGCGCTGTGTGATCGTGCAAGAATTAAAGTAGACGTAGTGCGATAGTTTTAATTGGTTTCAATTGAGTTGGTGTTCGTTTATCGGCTTTGGCTTTTATCTTCATCTCAACTTGTTTTTATTGCTGTTTAATTTGATTCAGATGGCATTCGTGTTGCAGTTCGCATTGTGTGTGTGTGTGTGTGTGTGTGTGTGTGTGTGTGTGTGTGTGTGTGTGTGTGTGTGTGTGTGTGTGTGTGTGTGTGTGCGTGTGTGTGTGTGTGCTATTCATTGATTTTTACAATTTGTGCATTTTACGAGTTTTTTTGTCAAATGTGTGCTTTAATGATAGTGGCAATGAAATGAAGGACAAGTCTTGAAATCGTTATCTACCAGATCATCCATTTAGACATTTTAGCTTCGATGTATTTATTCGACTCATTTATTTCGATGTCTGTATTTCTTTGTCCCCCTTTGCCGCAGAGCGTCCTTCGACTGGAGTACCGCAGTAAGCTGCTCAACCCAAAGTGGGCGGAGGCGATGGCGGCGCAGGGCAGCGGCGGCGCGTACGAGATCAGTCAGCGGATGACTGCGATGGTGGGTTGGGGCGCGACCACCGGGTTTGCGGAGGACTGGACGTGGGAGCAGGCGGCGGAGACGTACGTCATGGACGAAGCGATGGCGGCCAAACTGAGGGACGCCAACCCGCAGGTTAACCCCCTCCCCTTTCCTTTTCTTCCCTTTTCTGTCCTTTTTTTTATCTTCCCTTTTCTGTCCTTTGTTTATCTTCCTTTGTTTATCTTTCCCTCCCCCCCCCTTCCTTTTCTCCCCTTTTCTGTCCTCTGCTTTCTTTCCCTTTCCTTCCCCTTTCCCTTCCTTCCCCTTTCCCTTCCTTTCCTTTCCTTCCCCTTCCCTTCCTTCCTCTTCCCTTTCCTTTTTTCCCGTTTCCGTTCTTTGTTTTCCTTTTCTTTCCTCCCCCTTCCTTTCCTTTCCTCTTAACTTCCCCACCCTTCCTTTTTTCCCTTTTCTGTCCTTTGTTTTCCTTTCCGTTTATATTCTTTCCCTCCCTTTTCTTTCCCTTCACCCCCTTCCTTCTCTTCCCTTTTCTGCCCCCTTCTTTCCTCTCCTTTCCTTGAGTTTCCTTTTCCTTTCCTTACGATTCATTTCCTTTCATCCTTTCCTCTTCTGAATCCTTTCCTTCTTTCCTTTTACTCCCTTTCCTTTAATTTTCGATCCTTTCCTTTTATTTCCTTTCCTTTCCTTTCCTTTCCTTTCCTTTCCTTTCCTTTCCTTTCCTTTCCTTTCCTTCCTCCTCAATTATTTCCTTTTTTCCTTGCTTTGCCTTACCTTTCCTTTTCTTTCCTTTCCTTTCCTTTCCTTTCCTTTTCTTTCCTTTTTTTCCTCTCTTTACTCTCCCTTTTCGTTCCGTTGCTTGTTTTTCATCCCTTTCCTTTTCGCAACCCCCCCTTTTCTTCCCTTTTCTGTCCTCTGCTTTCCTAACCTTGTCTTTCCTTTGCTTTGCTTCCATCTTTTCCTTTCATTTTCCTTTCATTTTAATTCCTTCCTTTCCTTTTTTCCTTTCCTTCACTCTTCTCAATCCGTTCCTTCTTTCCTTTTCTCTTCTTTCCTTTAATTCCCTTTCCTTTTTCTTTTGATCCTTTCTTTTCCTTTCCTTTTTTCCTTTTCCCCTTTGATATCCTTTCCTTACCTTTCTCCTCCATTCTTTCCTCTTTTCCTTGCCTTTCCATATCCTCGCATGGCTTTGCGTGTCCTATCCTTTCGTTTCCTTTTCACTCTTTCCTTCCTTTTTCCATTTTCCTTTCTATTCCTTCCTTTCCTTTCTTTGCCCTTCCTTCCTCTCCTTTCTTTTCCTTGTCTTCCCAATCAGTCCCTCTCATTTCCCCGTTTTCCATTCCTCACATATGCACGCCTTTCTCTTTATTTTACAATTTTTCAAATGTCCTGTTCAATTCTTTATTTTTAATTCATTTTTTCTTATCACTGTTTTACTCTTTACCTCATATCTTTCTTATTACATCAAGTCTTATATATCCCCTTTACTTCTAATCCTCCCTCTCCCTCCTCCTGCTCCTGTGTCATTCTTCCCTACAGATTGTTCAATTTCTATTCTGACTGTTTTCATTTCCCATCCTGTCTTTCCTTCTGCCTTTCCCCCTCTTCATTTCTCGTTAGTTCAATTCTTTCATTCCTCATTTTACATCGCGGATTTCCCCCTTTCCTCATGTCCTCTTCTGGTACGTCTTTCCATCTTTTCCTTATTGTCTTCAATTTAATCTACTGCTGATACCCCCTTTCCCACTTCTTCCCCCGTTTCCGCATGGCATTAAATTGCCATCCTTTCGGTTTGTCCCCGTTTATAAGATTTAATATTTCTCCCTCTCCATTCGCCACCCCCCCACCCTACCTTTGGCAACATGTAGGGGTTTCAAACCCTAAACCCTAATTTCACCGTGCGCTTCCTATCACCCGCCGTGTCTCGGGCGTAATTGATTGATTGCAAGTATCCGGCGTGTCTTCACAACGTACTTCATTTAATCTTTCACACCCCTCGTTTCTTAAAGTTTGTCGACCACAGTCGCTGCCCATCTTCCGGCGAATGCCATCATTTCTTAAACGCTCGACTTAAACGAATATTGTAAAGAATATCATGTACCCGTACATGTAAGTTGGGTCGCCTTCTTTTGCGACGAGACGCTCGAAGTGGAACTTGGAATTTTCGACAAGTTTGCGATTTGTTTATCAACTTTGCATGTCGCTGTGTCTGTGCGTGAGGCGATAGGCGTTCAATAACATTCTGAAGCGGATGATCGAGGCGTCGGGCCGCGGGCTGTGGAACGCGGACGCCTCCACCTTGGACCGGCTGAAGGAGCTGTACGCCGACATGGACGACCAGCTGGAGGGCGTCCGCGGCTGAGTGGTCGACGACCGGCCGCCCTCTCTCTGCTAACAGCGACGGAGGAGTGGACGTGGACTACGGGGCGCCTGTCCAGCCACTTGATGAACTGTCCGGTTGATAGACGGTTAGTGTTACTGTAATCAAGTTGTCCATGGCTGACCGCTGCCACGTGTCATCGCCCTGGGTTTGCGACCGTCTGGTCCACTTTCACTGTTCGCTGCCGTACGCGAATCAATCGTGAATGGATTATTGCGCATTTCTATTCTATTTGCGGTCGCTTGATTTCGGAGGAATTCGGGACTCTTCCCATTTTCATCCGGTGAATAGGGTGATTTTAATCAAATCAAATTGAAAACAAATCAAATGGAGATACGCCATTGAACCTCCCAAATAGGAACCGGCATTAAACCTCCCAAAACAGCACACAGTACACAAGAACGAGAAATCTCCTGTGTTTAGTACTTAGCACAGTACAAATCGGCATCGGTGAAACTACGCATCGGCGACTTTTTCACCGACGACCTCCGCTGAATACGGGTAAATTGCCAATTCCCCATTATTTTGCCGGTGAAGATCATCCAACGCTATCGGCAGGGTCGTCGTCGCGTTGATGGGCATCCCTCCGCCTGTCGTCGCCATCAAGCTCATCTGCAACATTGCCGCCCACTGCTGCGGATCGTAATACGCCGAGGAGGGCTGAGGCAGAGATGGTGCGTCAGGCAGCATCGTCGATGTGGCAATGTCTATGGGCTGCTGCGACCTCTCCTTCGAAAAGCGCGTCCCTTTTTTCGGCGCCGCTCGTTTCGACGACGACGAGCTGGTAGTGTGTTTCAACTTATTGTTGGTGCCCTTCTTGTTAACAGCGGCTCTCATCGATGAGTTACTCGACTTCGAAGCGACCTGCGGCTGATTATTCGTCCACGGTTGCTGTGTCGCCAGCCACTCGGCGTATTGCTGCTTGATCACTGCGCTGACCTCGGCGGGACCCATTCGCGCCAGCGCCGCGGCCGCACCGTCGGGAATGGCCATTAGACTCGTCGACGGTATTCCTGATTGTCCGCGATATAAATGCAGCGGCGTCAAAGAAGGCGTGCTGGTGATTGGTTGCTGTAAGGGGGGCGCGTCCGAATAAACCTGTTGTATTTTCCGGACGGTTTGCGGTGGAAGGACGGGCGCTGCGTCCGCATGCTGGGGGAATGTCGTCATCAGGTCACCGGACAGCGAGGAAACAGAGGAGCGACTGCTGGGGCGTGTGGGAAAAGAGGGAAGGTCGTCCAGTGCATCCGGCGTAAGTATCGTCGACGCGAAGGATTCTCGTCGCCCTGCCTCTTTCCCTGCTCCGTGACCCGATGCCCTGCGAAACGTCCACGCAGTGAGTCGGTGCTCACAATCATGTGAACTATTTTCACAATTGCCGATGCCTTTTGAGATTATTCGGGTGTTGTACGACAAAATATGTAGGACGTACAGGTAAGGGTAGTAAAAACATTTGCGACAGATGATATTCAAATTTGAAAAATGTATTTCGAAATCAGGTCGAAGTGTCCGGTTTCCAAAACAACGGGAATAAGTGTAGCAAATACACAGATTGTTTGTGGGTTTGGACAGACTTTGTCAGCAATTAATTAAGGACTGAATGTTGTAATTTGTAAATAGACATATCGCCTGGAGCTTTGGGCTCTCGTTCTTTTCGGAAAACGGGATATGGTGCCAATTTGCTCCGCTGCCCCTTACGTTGATTGTATATTCGTTTCAAATAACAGGAATACCTTCATCGCTAAGCCTGCTCCAGTTCATACAATCCTTGCTCATTTCCACTTCAACATAAATAATAATTGAACAGGCGCTGGGCTGATCGTCTTACCTTCGAGGGATGCGCGCAGGCGATGGCGGGGGAGAGGGGACGCCACCGCCGAGTGCGCCTGTTGACGTCAGCACATGCTGCACCGGCATGGCAGCGCCTGCCGACCATGCTGAAAGGTGATTATGATGAGTCGGCGACGACGCTCCCGATGACGAGTTTCCCCGCCACGACTGCCCGGGACTGCCGTGACCGTCCACCACCATTACCGCCGAGTCTGAGTCGTGACCCCCGCCTGCCGATGACATGGCAGCACTGTTCACAGCAGTTATGTCGCCCTCCTCTATCTCCACCCACGACGGCAGCGACTGCCTCGCGATCGCCACTGCCTCCTCCATACTCAAACGATGACTCCGCGGCTCGGTATGACTCCTCGCCGTCCCCGCCTCCATCCTCTCCATCTCCAAAGCACTACTGCCTCCCGCACCACCGCCGTCCGTCGACCCTCGACGGCGAGTCGTCGTTTCAACTGAGTTCCGCCGACTCCGCTGCTTTTTAGCCGGCGATGAGCTGACTCGATGCAACAGCGCGGCAGCCTTCTGGGAGCCAATAAGACGACGAAGTGACCCCGACGCCGTTTCTTTCTTCTTCCCCGTAATCTCCTCAGCACCCAACCGCGGACTGCTCACCGCCTGCGACGACTTATTCCGGCGGCCTTTACTACTCGACTCGGACTTCTCAGGTTTGGATGCACCACTACCGCGTTGACTACTAAAATCATCGGCTGCGCTCTTATTCTCAGCCAATGACGCGTTGCTCGGTTTCAGCACAGAGGAACCGGACGGAAGCGCGGAAGTCGAGCCATCACGAAAAATACCACCACTTTCTGAAAAGCGGGCGGGTTGTGCTGTGCAGCGATGTGACTCGGCGGAACTCGTCGTCGTTGTCGTCGCCTTATATTCAGGAAATCCGGCGGATTGGTAATTTTCACTTCCCCGCGGAGATTGTTGAGTCTGATGGGCGGCAATAGTCGACTGTTGAGTAGGATGAGTAGCGACGACCGGAGCTGCGGCGTTATAACTATACAGCGGCGCTGACATCGGTGGTGGCGGTGCGACATTGGGCGCGTGTGCTTGATGATGACGAGTCGACTGCTCTTGGTTGCTTGTGTATCCTCCGCCGTTATAGTAGTATTGTGATGTTGGACGTTGATGATACTGCTGCTGACCTGCTGCTGCTGCTGCTTGAGCCGCGGCCACCGCCTGATGCGTCGCGAACTGCATCTGTAAGAAATTGAACAGCTGTTGCTGCCACAGCTGATCGTCGCTCATCAGCGCGGTAGACTTACTCCCGGCACCCCCCCGCGACATCCCTGAAGATGGCGGCTGATCGTCATCGGGGTGACGTGTCGCCATCTCGAAGGGTGACGACACCGCCGGCGAGCTGTGCGGTGCTACGGGAGGAGCCGACGAAGATCCCTCCGAAGACCCCTCCGCACTCGCCTGCATCCACATCGACGGCTGCCGATGAGACGAGACATTATAATACGGCGGCCCCTGATGGTAACAAGGGGCAGCAGATGATTGATGGCGAGTCGTCGTAGTGGGCTGAAACATCGGCGACCGCTGTGACATTCCACCGAAAACGTTCGACTGCGACTGACCCGACGACGTGGACGAGCCCTGCGACGCTCCCGTCGCGTCGACTGCTCCTGCTTCACTCGTCAAGCGCGGCTGCAATGGCCTCGCTTCAGCTGACGAAGCATCGACGTGTGCGCTCGTTAACCCCGTCGTCTTTGCCTCCGGTGATGAGCGCGACGGCTCGTTTGCATTACGACTCAACGACTGAGACGGCCGTTGACTCACACCAGCGGCGCGCTCGTTTTCCATAATATTCTGTCTTGACATCGACTGTTGCGATGGCGGTAAGACTGACGGCGCCATGACGATGCAGGGGTGACTGCGCAGCGAGAACTGATTCGGCATCGCGGACGTCTGCGGCGAGTCATCCTCCTCTTGCGCATGGAACCCCTCACCATGGCCACCTGCCCGCACCACCCCACCATTATCATGACCCGCCGTCAGCACATACTGATGCCCAGGATGATCAGCAGACGTGCCTCCTGTGACTGACTCCCCTCCCTTCAAAGGGGGTGACATGCTTGGGAGAGGTGAGTGACGACTCTGCTGCTGCTGAGGAGGAGGATGATTGTAGGGCGTCATCCGTCCCGGTGGCTGTCCAAATACGCCGGCGGCACTCGCAACGCCCATCTGAGGAGCACCGTGGGGCATTTGGAGCTGATGAGTGGGTATCAGTGGGTACTGAGAGGGTTGGCGTATCCCGGGGCCGTTGTGCATGCCGCTCTGATGCGGTGTAGGAAGGGCAGGCGGCGGTGGGGGTGTGACTGTTGACACGGGCATCGCTCCACTTCGCTGATGAGACTGAATGGTGGCTGACGATGATGGGGTGTTACCACCTGCAGCAGCTTCCATCAACGCAGCAGCCTCCATCCGTTCACACGGCTGCTGTTGACGCTGAGTTGTCATTGTGGACGGAGCGCTGCTTCCATCAGACGTAGAGGTGGGGGTGGGGGTAGGGATGTGCACAGCAGGCACCACCATACGCGGACCTGCGCTTTGCAGCTGTTCGTGTGGTTGAAGGTGTTGTGGCTGCTGAAGTAGTCGTGATTGAAGTTTTTGTTGTTGTGATTGAAGTTGTTGTTGTTGCGCCCATCCAGTCGCGGCTCCGGTGTTTACTGACATGCCAGCGCTGAGCCCGCGCATACCCTGCGCACCATGTTGCCCCATCATTTGCTGCAGCTGTTGCTGCGTCCATCCTCCCTGCCACTGAGGCTGACCGACGGCGGGTGTCCAGCCCCGCATCGATTGCTGCTGCACCAGCTGCTGTTGCCGTTGCGCCATCATCGCCTGTGCGCAATACAGCGATGAAAGCACTAAATATGACAAATAAAGCAAATATTGAGTGGCGTAATTATGTATGGAATGGATTTATTGGAGAAGGGTAGAATTCGTCTAGATATGGCGCTCGGTTGAGGAGAGGAGGCCTGGTCATTTGGGGAGGTAATGGGGAGTGAGCGAACAATAAATGGCATTACAAATGCTGTGTGGCACCAATGCGCAAGACGTAAATACCGTCGCAGAACTGATTCTACAATTGCACGAGAACGGAGAGAGGGCGTCGTGCCAATAGGCTGGATTGCACAGCAAATGAGACAACATGCGACAAGTGTGAAGGTGGTTGGTAGGTAGTGTGCGTTGCGAGGGAGTGGCAGTGCGTCGAAGTTAAGCATTTTGTACTTGTTGCACAGCGAGTGTTGGTATGTGGCCTTGTTTTGCTTATGCAAGTGATTTAGATAGTAGAAAAATATACAACCTTGCGTAACTTCGAAAGAAGCTCTAATGTTAGCAGAGTTGAGAGGAATGGATGAGAGGAGCTGCGGAAGGGTGAGAGGCAAGGTTTACCTGCTGCCGCACCCGCAGCTGTTGACTCTGCACCCACTGCTGCTGCATCTGCATCCACTGCTCCTGCGCAGCCTGCACCACCACCACCACCAGCAGTCACCCTCAGGGACACCCCAGACGGAGAATGAACCAAAGGCAGCCCTCAAAGCGACGATTATCACCGACGGTTAAACGTGGATAGAATGAAAACAAACACCAAAGCCTAAACACAAAATGCGTAGCGGCTACATTCGAGAGCGCCACACTCACCCTCCGTTGCGCCTCCGCTTGACCAAGGGACGCCGGCGCATCCGCAGCGCCGAAAGAAGAGGCGCCTTGGGGTGGGGAGGGGGTGCTGCCGCTGTGGGTGTTCCTTCGCGCCGTTACCGCAGTAGCATGATTGAGCGAGGGCGGTGAGGGAGTGGGCGCGGTGCCGTCGTTGCTTTGCCACCTCCCCCGCCCGGACGGTCCCGCCGTCGCCCCAACCCCCAAGGGACCCTTCACAGGCAGAGACGGGATACGAAGGGGGCAAAAGGGAGTAAGACCGCCGTGCAGGTTTCAAATATCGTGTCACCGTCTGCGTTGAAAACAGATTAGGTCGCGGGTTTTAATATGTAACAATTTTGGAAAACAATATGTCAAAAAGGAATAACGAAAGCGAGAAACGCAAACGCATTTTCAGGCCATAAAAGTTTGATGGTAGACATCGACGTGTGTTACAAAAAAGAGGTCAATGCGGAGAAATTCGCGGCATAAAATGTTGTTGAGAGGGTGGTGCCCGTTCTAAATGACATCGATTGAATTGCGATAGAATATTAAGGGGAGTGGTGGCTTTGAGAACTCGGTTAGCGACATAATACTTAAGCACGTCCTAGGGCGACTAAACAGAAACCCTAACAAATCCGCATTGGCATGAAAATATCGGTTTCGCGTACACGGTGAAGCATAGCAAAAGTAATGTATATATGTGTAGAAGAACGATTGACTCCGTCACTCGAAGGTGTGACGGAAGAAAGGGAGGCGGGACATTACTACACTGAGAGAGTGGCGAGGTCAACCAAAAAACGTTTATGGATTAAAAACGGTGCGACACATTCGCCGGTTGTATCGCACTAAGAAAATCTCGCGAGAATGGGCTCTAAATATATGAATCACAAGAACATTATCTCTTAAAGACAAGTAAGGCGGCGGTGAGCAAACATTCAGATTGTTATGGGATGATGAAATAACGTCGCCACTGACGACAAAAAAGTTGAGTATCATCATTTACGCGAGGGCGTTCAACTCACCTCGCCACCGTCGTCACGCCCCATGTTATTGGTTTCCGATGCCGCGGGAACTTGGTTGCCTCCCGTGCCGTTGTCGACAGCCGGTACACGCGAACTTGCGCCGCCCTCAGCCGAGGGCGTCGCTACGCTGCGCCCTTCTGCGGTCTCGGTTTCAGACAAGCCACCGTCGGTCTCGGCGGGTGGAACGGCGGCCGCGGCGTCGGATCCGTCCCCGCTCCCGCTCCCCTCGCCCGCCTGCCCTTCAGACGCGCCGCCCCAATTTCCCGCCAATTTGTTCTTCGCAAACAACATCGAAAATTCCTTCCACGACAACGACTTGAGGTCCGTCGCCGCCTGCGACTCAGGAGCCGTCGGCATCGAATGCGTAGCGACGCCACTTACGGTAGTCCCGCCGGCGGTATTTCCAATATTCTCATCACCGCCACTCACACTGCCAATGCCATTGCCATTTTCGTGATTGGCGTATCCATTTCCATTGGCACTGTTACTGGCATTCGCATTGGCGGTGTTAATATTGGCGCTGGGGTCGCAATCATTACTGGCATTGGACTCATCATGAGTGGAAGCGGTAACACCATTATTGGCATCAGGATAATCATTATTGACGTCGTTGGAATCAAGATGATCATTGGCATTGGGGGGAGGAAGTGGAGCTGACCGGCCGCCTTCGTCGCCACCACCCGCCGGCCGACCCCTTCCATTTCCAGACCAAAACATGGCGTTGTTGAGCGCAGAGCCGCCGCGCTCCGCCTCGATCGTCTCCATATCCGCGATGGCGTCCTCCAACGCGGCGTCCGACCCCGTTCGCTCCGCTGCCGCCTCCGCCTCGGCGTCCGCCGCGGCCGCCGCCGCCTCCTCAGTGGCTGCCACCTCCACCGCCATGATCCGCTCATGCTCCTCCAAATCCCGTTGTCGTGCCAGCCGCGCCCTTCCACACGCACGACACACGGACTCAATCCCACCCAACTTCCATTGTGCGCAAGCAGTAAGGAATTTTAGTGTTCAATTTCCATACCGGACGGACGCATGTACATTAATATTCAAACCCCACACAATAACAATTTCAAGTAGCTTATAACGACAAGTCACATATGACCACATATCGGCATACTTTGAAGAATGCAATACACACATCTCTAATGTTCCAATCAGAAAATGTTCCAATATCGGACATAGCTCAAGTATTGGCAATGCGAGTGAGTTTCATGCTCATCTTGGTGACCGACATATATTGGAATATCTATATTGTGGGATATCAATTCTTTGGGACGCAACGCACATGCAATTTTCCGACAATATCCTACAGCATAAGTGACATAGTAGTATCTTCAATCACAACGCACAATGCGCAAGTGGGAAAAGATGTTCGGCAATCTAGCATGCATGCGCCCTTTCAAATGGGTATGGGTGGAGGGAGGATATGCTTTGCGAGTGGAGGAAAAATTCTTTGAGTTTCATTTTGAAAGAATTTCACTGTCACAGTAAGCACACACGCACCCTGAACTATTAACCCAATAATGCGTTTTGCACTTACCCGACACGGGAGGTGTGCGAGATGAAGTATGTGCGTTGCGTGGGGAGGGCAGGTCACCGTTTGATGTGCACGTATTTGATGAAGATGGCGGCGGTGGCGATGAGGCCGAGTCCGGTGCCGAGGATGACAAAAATGTTGACTGGCGGAGTGAGTTTTATCTGCGACGTGATATCTCGTTGCTCAGTGTCAATCACCGTCACACCCTCCTCCGCCGCCGACGGCAAATCTATCGCACGCGTCCGGCCACACGCCATCGTCAGCTTACGGAGCACAAGTGGATTCTATTAGGGTAATTGCGGGGAAGGGTCATTGCGGTGGGTGCCGAGCTTACCGATAGCCGACAAATCGGTTGTGACTGGCGGGGGTGGAGGGAGTGTTGGTAGCGGCGGGGGCGGAGGGTCGCCATCTCCGATTGACTGCGGAAGAGCACACAAACGATGCCGACATCAAAAGATCGCAAATTAATATGCGTGCGGGTGTGGGTTGCCACGGTACCCCGACATTGCTGATTGGCGAGCAAATAAAATGGGACAAACGCATTCTGCACACCGCCACATAATATGTCGGCGCGTATCCGTCGCTAAAGTTAATTATTGAATTGATTTTAAGCTCTTTGAACCCCAAAAGAATGAATATAAATGTTAAATAGCGGGGAACTCCAATTAATTCCAAAATCAAGGCAAGTTGTTGAGGCCAAAAAGCCTTCGCAAACAAGTCGCTACTCTAAATAGATTAACTGCCGTTTGCGGACGAACGAGAGAACAAGAAAATTTGAGAATAATTCACTTACAACAAGCGAAAAAGACGTACAAAATAGATCTGCAAGCAGTTCAGCCAAATCAAAACAGTGTGCAGGAGAACAAGAAGATGAAGCAAAGCAAAGCGGAGCAGACCGAAAAAAAACGGAGCCTAATAAAGCTCAACAAAAACCAAAAATATATACTACAAACAATAGTACAATAAGCAAAACAAAACTCATTCAAACAAAACCACACCAAAATGAAAGTTAACATTTTAAAACAAAGAACCCAAAGCTAAAACTAAGCAACGCATAAGAGGTCCGTTGTTTTACATAAACGCCGCGTCAGTCTAGGCTTTCGAAATGCCGGGGTGCGGTGTGAGGCGAGCGCGGCGAGCACCTCATCGCCCTCGTCTCCGATGGCAAAAGAGTAACGTGGAACTGCGCCGGCCGCAATCAGCGCAGCCCTCGCCTCCTCCGACGGCCGCAGTGCGCCCAAGCGACTGCTGTTCAGCGCGCGAACCCAGCCCGGGTCGCAGGGCGGCGGGTCCTGCTCGAAGCCCACAAAAGGCTCCAAGAACATCAACCACGCCGTGCCAAGCCGTATCGCCGCAACGCAATCCCCGTTCACCTCCACCACCAGCCGCAAACGAGAGCCGCCTACGGACATGCAAGGGCACGGCAGTGGAGAACCATCGGCTCTTAACAACGCATTCCATACCTCCCTGCCACAGCCATTGCTAATGAACGGCGGTGAAAGATGCCAACTTGCACCGCATAGACGGCGACTGAGTGAAGTGATGAAAGAGACTTGAACAGTTTCTAGGACATGGATGGCGTGAAATAAACGAGGTTGCGGATGATTGGGGTTGAGCAAGGGGGCGCGTGTTGAGCTGTGCAATCATTGATTGGGAAAGCTTAGGAGAATTGATGGGCATCGAATTATGGAGATGATATGCGCAAAGAGAGATTCTCCGCGTTGATATTTCAAAATGTGTTAATTGGGGCTTATGTTGCAACGGATCGGAATGGGAGTTGGGGATGATCCAAGTGGTCAGATTGCACTCGATTGGGTTATTAGAATCTTGCTCTTTACAATAGAGTGATATCTAAGGAATGGTGCATCGCGTCTTTTGAGTGATGTCAAGGGTAAGTTTGATCACAAGCATTTCAATAAAATTCTTGCACAGCAGAAATACAATTCCAAGTTCAATTGGCACAATAATCAGGGCACAATCAGGTAGTATTGGGAATGGGAAAGAGAAATGGGATTAAACATATAACTTTCAATTTAACACGACCAATGGGATTGACGGCCACTGATAACCATTTCATTCTTGTGCAATAAAATTTGACTCCGAAAAAAAAAACCGGAGGGGTTCGCATTTAAATCGCACCGAATCGACCCTATTTATATCGCATACAAGTTACATTTTGGAGCATTTCGCCATCGACTGATTGGATTGAACGAGTGCGGCTTCAAATGTATGTTGGAAACTGAGTTAAAATTGAAATTCGATAGGAGTGCGACCAACGATGGGTATTCATTTTTATCGCTCCATGATGAACTTATTTGGGATTGGACTCGTTATGAGGTGAAGACACTAAAAAATGATGTGAAATGCATATACACAATCCTTTCTTGGCCACTTAACTCCTAAAATGTAATAGGCGCCGTAATGACCCACCTGCGACTGTACTGTCGGGCGGCGCAAAGCTGGGCGGCCCCTTATACAGCGCCACCACCTCCACCGCGACGAGGGAGGCGGCGCGGCTGGGTCTTCCTAGGATGGCGGCGGACTCGGTGCAGGGACGGCTGCTGAGCGCCCCCACCTGCACCACCGCCCCCTCCACCACCGTCATCGCACGACCCAACAGCTCCGCCGTCGTCGCCGTCACATTGTCGTAGCTCCCCTGCCCGCAGCTGTCCGGAGCCGCACCACCGCCGCCCTCTCCTTCCTGCTGTTCTTGTTGCTGCGACATCCCCAGCCGCTCGAGGGACGCGAGGAGGGCGAGCGCCAGCAGCAACCGCGTCCATGTTGGTCTGGAGCAGTTAAGGGGAGGTAAATAGGGGCGATGGTCAGAACGATGGGGAGTATAGGATGGGATGGGGCTTAGGATGAAAGGAGCGGGAGAGGTGGGGGTGAGACGGTTGGCAGGTCATCCTCGCGCTGCATAAACATTCATATGATTAGTGTATGTGCGCATGTGTGTGTTTGTTAGAGTGTGTGGGAGAGAGGGCGAGAAAGTATTGCGTATGTGTGTGTATCTATGTGTATGGTTGTGTGTGTGTGTGTGTGTGTGAGAGAGAAAGAGAGAGTGTGTGTATGTGTGATAGAGTGAGAGAGACAAAAGAGAACCTGTGTATGATTGTTTGAGTATGACAATTTGTATATGTGTGTGTGTGTGTGTGTTTCAGAGAGAGGGAGAGCGTGTGTGTATGTGTGTGTGTGTGGTTGTGCGTGTGTGCGGGTGAGAGAAAGAGTTTCAGTGTGTGTGCCAGAGAGAGAGAGAGAGAGAGTTTGTGTGTGTGTGTGTGTGTGTGTGTGTGTGTGTGAACTGGTACGTGTCTGGTTGTGTGGGGATGCGTGTGTGTGTGTGTGTGTGTGTGTGGGTGTGTGGGTGTATGTTCATGCGAGCCTGTGTGTGTGTGAGAGAGTCTGTGTATGTGTACGGTTGTGTGAATGGGTTTGTTTGAGGGAGAGATAGAGGAGGGAAAGTTGTGTGGAGGGAGGGGGGGGGGGGGGGGGGGGGGGGGGGGGAAGAGTGTCAGTGTGTATGTGATTGTGCGCGTGTGTGTGTGTGTGTGTGTGTGTGTGTCAGAGAAAGAGGGAGTGAGTGTGCGTGCGTGTGTGTATGTGTGTGTGAGAGTGTGCATGTATATGTGTGTGTGTGTGTGTGTGTGTGTGAACTGTTATGTGCATGGTTGCGTGGAGATGAGAGAGCGTGTGTGTGTGTGTGTGTGTGTGTGTGTGTGTGTGTGTGTGTGTGTGTGTGAGTGAGAAAGAGAGAGAGAGAGAGAGAGAGAGAGAGAGAGAGAGAGTGTATGTAGTTGTAAGTGTGTGTGTGTGTGTGTCCACTTGTGTGTGTGTGTGTGTGTGTGTGTGTGTGAGAGAGAGAGAGAGAGAGAGAGAGAGAGAGAGAGAGAGACACAAAGAGAGAGAGAGTGATGTGTGTGTGTGTGTGTATGCGTGTATCTATGGGTATGGTTGTATGTGTGTGTTTGTGTGTGCATGCTTGTCTGTCTGTGAGACAGAGCGGATATGTATGTGTGAACATGTGAGTATGATTGTGTTTGTACGTTTGTCTGTGTTTGCGTGTGTGAGTGTGTGTGCGTGTGTGTGTGTGTGAGAGAGAGGGAGGGGGGGGGGGGGGGGGGGGGGGAGAAGAACTGCGCGTGTATGTTTGTGTGTGGGAGAGAGAGAGAGAGACACAGAGAGAGAGTACGTGTGTGTGTGTGTGAGTGCGTGTGTGTGTCTGTGCGTGTGTGTGTGTGTGTGTGTGTGTGCGTGTGCGTGTGTGTGTGT